>JAIUZE010070033.1:0-63185 GCA_022085475.1 Heliosperma pusillum
CGTATCGGATACGTATCGGCAAAATTTGAAACCGGATATACGGTTTCCGATACGGTTCCTATTTTTAATATAAAATATAAAAATAAAATCATAAAACCACTAAATGTCGAGTATATCCGTGACTCAATCTTACTACTTTTATACATTTTTAAGTTATTTATTCTTATAATATGTGATACTCTTTTAACTTATTAAGAAAAATCATAAAATCGCAAAAAAAAATAAAAATAAGACATAAAATTTTACATTATTAAATGAAAAACCGGATACCGGATATACGGTTTCCGGATATACGGAAAAACCGGATATTCGGTTTCCGGATATACGGAAAATCCGTATCGGATAAGGATACTCAAAATTGAGATTTTTAAAACCAGATATCCGATACGATTTTGAAAACCGTATCGGATATACGGTTTTGCTCACCCCTACGTGTTATAGCCAGTGCTCCAACAAGTAATGCAACCGGCTAGACCGCAACCACGCCAAGCTCGAGAAAAGCATAGAAAAAGGGTATCATGATCGGAGGGAATAACGAAAAGAGTAGTAAAAGTTTGGAGGGAATGATTAATACATACGTAAATATAAGATGAAATACATTGAAGAATAAGTCATCTGCGAAACTATATTACAATAAATTATTATGAGACTAGTTTGTAATAGGATAACTAAACATTATAAAGTGGGTACGTAAAGTTACAAAATGAGGTAATGCATATGAAATATAACGGACACAATAAATCGGTACTAACATTATGAAAATGATTACTATTAAAAAATGTTAGTTGTTAAAGTTTGGATAAAGTTCCTTAGGTTTGTTGGTATAACCTCACCAAGAGTAATTCCATGAGGGTTCTTTTAGCCTGAGATTATGAACTCTAGAACTCGAGTATATCACCTCCAAAAAATGGTGGTTGACCCGATATATGTGATTTGTAGACTGTAGTAATTTATTCAGGCCACTTTTGCTCCTATGATTCATTCAAAATAATTTGAAAAATCTTTGCTGAAAAATGTTAAGCTATATTTGAAAACAGTAGGTCTTGCTTAAGACGGGTCGGATCTTACAACGGGTATTTTGTGAGAGGAAATGGGTAGAGGGGACAAGGTGGGCTCCCCCCATGTGCTCTCCACTCACCCTTGATGGGTATTTTGTGAGAGAATATGGTATCCGTCTTAAGCTTAAGACGGATACCTCGGTCTGAAATAAGAATTTGTGATTTGAAAATTGTCTTTATGGAAATTTTATGCCAAAATTAGAGATAATCAAACAAATATGGACAAAGATCACTAAAAACAAGGGCAACATTTTAAGCATGACGTGATCATCAAAACTAATTTAGTGGTGATTGTTGGCAGGTTGGCGAAATCAACATTAGGCACTTCACTAAACAATTACGTTTACCGTTAGGTTGGTGAGTTACAAAAAGCACTATGTCGGGAGCAAGTTAGTGGAGGGGTAATTTCGACCATTTGCCACCAAAATAACTAACGTTCGAAATATTCAAATACTTGGTTCGGACACGATCCTAGTGGGCTTGTACAGGCACGGGAATTAGTAGTGGACCCCGAAGCGCCTTTATATGGGACCAATTTCATGCTTTTAACATGTGTCACGAGCTCTATTTTTCTTTATGCTGGGCCGATAATAAGAGAGGTCTTACGGAAGTATCCGTCTTAATCTTAAGACATGTCAATTGTTAAATACTATACAATTTACATCATGCAACAAGAACGATGTTTAGTCATTAGTAAAAGAATTTGATCTAATCATATAAGTTGTAAATTATTTGATTCGTTTTTCTTAAGACTGATATATTCATTTTAAGATAAACTTATTTTATGAATGACAAACTAACAAACACCATGAACTGAGAACTAGGAATGTTCAATGTTATATTGTGGACAAAGTGCCTTACATTGAGATAACTAACAAATAAAGAAAAAGAAGTGTCGAAAATATTGGTTGACTTTCTAAAAGTTATTGAATTCAGATTATCTTTGAGAAACAAAATACTCCGTAATTGTTATTAGAGTTGCATAATTTAAATAAACTAGATAATTGTAGGTACTAGGCAGTGATAGTGGTGGTGGATATAAATTAGAAATAAGGTGTCACTATTGATCAATTTAAGGGGGAATAGTTGCCGACCTTCTAAGTATTATATTAGTTTTAATATGTGCAATATTGCACGGGATTGAATATTTAACAATTTCATTCAATTTATAAATACTGAAAACAAAATTACACATAAATATAATTTAAAATACTAATCAATATATTACACCATTAAACGTAAATCAACTCGAGCATGATGTACTATATAAGCTTAATGAACCATTACGATAAATACTAAATCGTACACCTAATCAAATGGTAGTGTGATATATTTTCTCTATTATAGTGGCTAATTTACAGCTTTCTTAAAAAATATTGAAATCTCAGTCACTTACTCATCACCGGATCAATTTTATTGGAAAAAAGAACACATTCTATGTTGTATAGACTAATGACACCACCTCAAAACGATTCAAACATTACTTACATTCCAACATCTTGTCTCACTCAAGGTTCCATTGGGATGAGAGTAAGTATTATTCGAATAATAAAGCTTAAATAAACTGAAAAATTGAGGAAAGGGATGGGATTGGAGAGAAAAATGAGGGAATATAGTGTAATAGTCTTTTCATTATGAAGGGTCGGTATACACGACGGAAATAATAATTATACGATCCTTTTAGAAACTTATTGCATTCACATTTGTTAGGGTAAGCAAACCCATGTCCCACATCGGTGGAATAAATGTGAAATAAGATCTTTATTATGAGTTTCCACAAATATAATAGTTCGAAGCCTATTGGAAAGTAGCCCAAGAGTAAATCCGTGAGGGCTTGGCCCAAAGCGGACAATATCGTACTATCAGGTAAAGTGGGCACCGACGCAGCATAGGTCCAACATAAGGTATCAACGCTTCCGCACAACAAGTGGTATCAGAGCCCAAGGTTTGAGTTCGACTACGCACGAGAAAAAGCATCAGGCCCAAGACTTGAAAGGTGACTTACACTATAAGGCGTGAAACTCTTAATAGCTCGAGGGAGAGCTAATATGTTTGCGAAGGCGACATGGGTCTCACGGCGATTAGACAGGCCGTCCAAAAGAAGATTGTCAGCGACCCGACGAGGTGGGCTGAGGCTTAATAGAGGCAACAAAAGCGGTCCATGGTAAGTCCAAAGGCGCTCGGGATGACTCGCTGAGGCACTGAACGCGGACCCATTCCAGCGTGTGTCGGTTTGGTACGCAAGTGTAGCACAAGTTCCGTGAAGGGACACATGACCCCCGGTGGGACACATGGTGTATCGTTTAACGGTAGGTTATCAAGACTTGGTGATGCTAAGGGGTGTGTCTAGAAGTTGGGATTGCATGGTGTTGAGAGGTCTTCTATAGAGGTCAAGGTCTGAGTCAAGATGATGGTCCTTGGTTTGAGGGGAGGATTGTTAGGGTGCAAACTCATGTCCCACATTGATAGAATAAAGGTGAAATAAGATCTTTATAAGTTTTTACAAATATAATAGTACGAGGCATTTCGGGAAGGAGCTCAAGAGTAAATCCGGGAGGGCTTGACCAAAAGCGGATAATATAGTATCAGGTAAAGTGGGCACCGACACAGTATAGGCCTAACACGAGATATTCACGCTTCCGCACAACAAGTGGTATCAGAGCCCAAGATTCAAGTTGGACTAGGCAAAAGAAAAAAAGCATCGGGTCGTCCAAGAGAAGATTGTCAGCGACCCGACGAGGTGGGCTGAGGCTTGATGGAGGCAACAAAAGCGGTCCATGGTAAGTCCAAAGGCAGTCGGGGGTGGCGCGCTCAGGTACTGGATGCGGACACAGTCCACGGTATATTGGATGCATAGGAGATTGGTACGCAAGTGTAGCACAAATTCCGTGAAGGAACAGATGCACTACAAAGGAGACACATGGTGTGTCGGTTAAGGGGAGGTTATCAAGACTTGGTGATGCTAAGGGTGTCTAGAAGTTGAGGATGTATACTGTGAGGAGGTCCCCTGTAGAAGTCAAGGTCTGAGTCAATATGATGGTACTTGGTTTGAGGGGAGGATTGTTAGGGTGCAAACTCTTATCGCACATCGCTAGAATAAAGGTGAAATAAGATCTTTTTAAGTGTCCACAACCATAATAGTATGAGGTCTTTTGGAAATGAGCTCGAGAGTAAATCCGTGAGGGCTTGGATCAAAGCGGGCAATATCATACTATTATAGACAAAATGGATAAAATTACAATCACATACCTTGATTTGAGACAGATTAACAATTAACTCTGAAAGTACAGAGTTCAGCTTGGTGCGATGAGAACCATTGAGAAAACATATTTTATATTTTCTCCATCTTTTTAGGGTGAAAACTAACTGAATGAATTAATAATGTTTTCTAATTCCCCAATACTAAGTATTTATAAGGAAAAATAAAATAACACTTTTAATTTATTTCCTTGTTTAAGTACCATTGCCCATGAGATATTTTCTCCGTTATTAAATGGAGTTGTATTGAACAAATGGTGATTGTTTTGCAGTTCTTTATCAGATTCATTAACTTGATTATGAGATGTGAGACATCCCCCTTATATGGTTATATATGATTTTGGAGGTTGTTGCTAATCAGGATGAATTTAGGTCTCGTCTCCTCTATAGGCCTCTAAAATTGACACATCAAAGTATCAGGCTTTCTGAAAGGCTCCCTACCATTCGAATTTAGGGGTACATGTTACTGTAAATAATATTAAAAAAAAAAGTCTTTTGTTAACTTGATGAATAAGACAATAATTGACCGGGATGGAGGGAGTATATAGCTTAATAAAGCTAATGATATTCAGTGTCTCAGGGATAATTGAACAGTCATAATTAAACGGTCTTTTATTCCTTGGATACATCTCACTTAACAAGGCATGGATATCCCTAAACATTTTCATAGACCTGGTTATACATGCTTAAAAGGTTGGCGAAGAGCACGGGGATTTGTCAAGATGATGTTCGTGATCTTTATGGTGTTGGAAGTAATTGCTTCAAAAGAAGTCTACTTATATCCCACATAGGAAAAATAACCCAAGTCTGTTATTTATAAGTAACTACTTTTATGATACTACTAGATATGTAGTAGTGGAGGGACTCCACTGCCACGCGCGCGCGCTAAGCTGGGCCGGGCTCAGGCTCTGGTGGAGCACCTGCGGTGCGGGCCATCGACTCCTTTTATTTTTGGAGCAGGTAGTAGTCACTTTTATGTTGATATTTTGCACAATTTCCAAAACCGATAGTTCAATCTTCTATACTGACTATTGCTTATTCTCAACATAAATTATGTTGTCTTCTAAACAAATTGTGCAGTCTTCTAAACACAGAGTTTCGAGACACATAAATGTTGTTTATATTATTCTTATTCAGCCTATAAATACCCTCTACTTACATCATTCTAAACACACAAAAAACATTTCTCATCTCTCTCTACATCCAAACTGATATTTGGCAACATTCTGCAAGTACTTCTCATTCCGAGTCTTTGTTATACACCATAGACTTGGAGGTCATGTATCCCTGGGGTTGATTGCCAAGAGGTCGTGTGTATCAAGCGGGACAAAGTCAACTTTACGGCAGTGATCGTCATTAGGCCACGACATTTACTTACTTGTCCTGTAAGATCTATCATGTTCATTGTTATTTTAATAGTCATATCGCCTACATATGGAAGTTCTACTGAGCATCGTGACCATCTCTACATGGTTGTCAGTTCAGTCAAGCCTGTGTTAATACACTACAAGGCATGCTTGGTACTCATTTAAATGTTGCTAGACTGGTGCAATGGTATGCAAATGATGGGAATAGAAGTATGTTGAAGATGAAAAATTTTAGGAGGCTGTTTTGTTGGGCTTACTTACAACATTTGGAATGGCACAAATGCTTCATTATGTAAGTCACCCAGTGCTGGCGGTGGCTACTACGATCAAAGAAATCACTACTAGATTTTGGAGTAGGGACAAAGCAGGGCTAACCAAAGAGATGCCGACACGGCTGCATAGATTAAAAATAGCAGTAGGCTGAAATCTTGTGGCACTAAACTAACAAGTGTTGTAAGGAAATTGGGATGTAATTGGTGATTTTATTAATTAGCTTACCTTTCTACCATGAAAAATAATAAATAAATGTTAATTAAATCAAACAACAAAATGCTGTGGTTATATACATAGAGAGCAGGTGAGGTAACTGCCTCGCCAACAGTTCCCAGTTTTGCCAGCATTCCCCTTGGTGAGTAGTTATTTTGAGTATGGGATGTTATACTATGTTCCAGACTAAGCCATTCGAATGCCACGGTAATATTATACTATGTTCCAGACTATGCCATTCGAATGCCACGGTAATATTATACTATGTTCCAGACTAAGCAGCTAATCGAAGTGTGAATTCAGTATTCCGATGCAGAGCAGGCTGATTTTGTCTTTCATGACATCCTTTTATTTTCTTCAGCAAGAAAAGTGTGAGCTTTTCCAGCTTCCTGCTGTCTTCAAGACAAACCTCATTCAGGTGTTTGAAGTAAGCTAACGTCTGTAATCGCAACAGAAACAATCCAAGTGGCGTGTACTTTTCTTTAACGGTGAATGTGGTGATCTAGCTCTGAGTAATGCAAAACTCACGCCGCATGCTTAATGCTCATACTAATGGAAACTCCGCACATTATATAGTAAATAACAATAGTACAAAATTCGACAGTAACGACAAGAGTACATCTATGTAACAACTGCCAGATTGCAAAAAACTGAGCAATAGCACTCAATACGTCTAGAATTACACAGGTTTTTATCATCATCATCATCACCATCATCACTCCTTGTCTTGTATTGGTTCACCCCAACTCCGGGAAAGAATGAGCTTTTCGGTCTTCATATCTAGGCGTAGCCCCAATCTTCGGGCTACAAAGAATAGAGAATAAAGTATGGTTGCAGTCGGTTTATCTTCACATACACTTTTACGTAAAACAGTTTCACATGAGCAATATTGTAAATTCGCATGTGATTTGCCTAAATACCCCTACAAAAAGTACTCTCGTTACTAAAAATTTCTTTTATAGGGGCATTTGGATAAATAACATACAATTTTACAACATCTTAGTGTAAAACAATCTTACAAGACTTTTCCTATCCCCAGAACTTAAAACATGGAACAGGCAACAATCCTAGAAAAGGTTAAAGTGTCTGGGGATGTGTGTCGGGATCAAATATTTTGACCAAAAACCGGTGTATCATCTCAAAGCTGGTAAATGTGATAACAGCAGCCGGGGTAGTCCTAAGAAGATTGGTAGCACAACCTCTATAAAATCCAGAGATGCCCTCTTGATGAAATACTTTCCTGACACAATCGGTCACTCCTGAATATCGCTTCTCTGAGTGATGCCCTTGCTCTTGTAGTCGTGATCGGACAACCTATCAAATTAACTTATTTGGATTATATAATATGCTAAGAAGCATGTGTGCATGAAATTAAAAGTAATATCTAACAAATCAAGATTGTATAAAGAGAAGCCAAGAGATGCATGTAAAGGAGAAAATTCTTAGCAAGTGCCAACAGATATCGCCATTTATCTACTCTCTGCTGACAAAATTACATCTTCCACATTATACCCTTCTTCTGAGACCAAAGGGATACTAACAAATGAATCCTGTCCCAAGTCCCAACATCATGGTTGTACTATGCTCGCTATCCACTCACTTTGACCAACTCTATGTATTGATAAAAATATATTCACACAATTTAGCATGTTGACCTTTAATTTTTCTCTATAAATAAAAATTATGGCAAGAACTATTTCTGTAACATCTTGTGCAGGTTCACATTTTTACCTGAAAAGTCATATTACCAAGAAAAAAAGAAATCCTCTTAAACAGCTGACATGAACAAAAAAATTTCTTTAGAGAAAATGATTTCACCCTTTCTGAAAATAGAATTATAATACACAACGGACCCCAGTCAAAGTAGGTTGTCTCGATTAGAGAAACAAAATTGTATATGCCATCCATTTCACAGTGTTCTTCCTACATTACTCTTACAACGATTTCAGGTCATTCTTTTCCTAGCTTTTCTTTTATTTTTGGAATTATTTTTTTTGCAAGTTTACTTAGCAGTGCTTGTGGTATTTGAATAGTTACAAAAGATACTATAAGTAAATCCAATTTGTGTTTTCATAACTAACCCTCTGTTCCCAATTAGCCACCAACCTACTCACTTAATAATTAAACCACGTGATACTCCAACACCTCTCCCCACCTATATACCCCATGGCCCAAAACTCCTACAGCCGCAAACCATCACAATAGTCTCCTCAAACGGCCAAAACTGACCTACCTCAGACCACCAACCACTCCGGCAACCTGGAAGTCCAGCCAACCTTCTTATCCAGATGATCTCTCTCTCTTTGAACTCCAGCCATCTTTAAAATCTGCCCACCCCAAAACAATTTCCCTTCTAAAGCTCCAACTATTTCAAAATCCAACCAACCCATGCCAATTACACTCCTAAAACTCTAGCTGATTACCTCCTCCATGCTCCAACACCAAAATCTACTTTTAAGTCCGGCTGATCTCTCTCCTCTCGCTCTCATATCTGTTTCACTCAAGCAGCCCTCCTGCCCAACCACGAGTTGGAGAAGAGGGTCTACAGTAATAGTTATTGTGGTGGGTGGTAGGCCCAGTGGTGGCATCAGATATTAGGCGCTATGGTGGCGGTGGTGGTGCTAAGTAGTAAGCGCAATAGTGATGAGTGGTAGGTAGTAGGCGCAATAGTGATGAGTGGTAGGCTCCCTGGTGGGTGATCCTGTCAGATAAATAGCAGAAGTGAAACAGGTTTGTTATAATTCTAGTCCACTTGCCTGATTTTGTTCCATTTAATATTACCAACCTAAATCAATCTGCCTAAATGGAATGGGAAGAACACAATTGAAAAGGAGTAATTAAAGTTTAAGCAGAAAGAGTCAACTATCAGACCCTACTACGAACAAAATAAAATAACAAAGTCACTTGGTTTGGGTAAGTAAATAAATTAATCTCCGTCACAAAGATTAAGATAACGAATTTGCTATGTAAGGATATGTGCCTCATTCAATAAACGATGGTATCCAATAGGAAATCGTCTACCAAACACAATTATACATCAGTCACAACATGAGATTCAGATAGCATCATACCTCGTGAGGGTAAGTCAATGTTGAGGCAAAAATTTTGGACACTGAAGAAGCAACCGCAACATCACAGACATTAAGCTTGTCAACATCGGTTTCGTCTACAGAAGCCAAAGTATTCACACACGTTAGGACCAGATATCTATTAAATCCAATTAATTTACAACTGCACAAAAAGGTACCTTTGTTTGCCAAATAGCCTTTGACTTGCTCGTAGATAGGGAACTGAATGGCAACGTGACTGATTCCAGCCAATGCAGGGACCAACCCACTGATTATCCAAATTATACACCACAAAGTTATTGGTGCCTATAGATCATTAATGTGCATCATAGAAAGAAGAACCATAAACTCCCTCCTCCTATAACCCCGCAATTGAAGACTTGTTCTCTTCAACTGGTGTTTATTTTCACAACGGTTCAATTACGGATTAATACTACAATAAAACAATATACCCCATCCTCAACTCGGTGGGGTGGGGGCTGTTGGTTTTGAGGGAAGCTTGGACGTACATAACTTGCCCCCATATTTTAACAGGCAGTTTAGAATGACCCATTATGAATTTACGTCATAAAATGTGTCAGCACCCTGCTAATCATGGTACAGGAAGCATATATAGCTTGGTGAACCATTTTCCTTTGTTCCATCAATTAGGGTTAATATTTCACAGAGAAATTGGATCCTTGAAATCTGAAGGGTTAAAAAATAGCTCAAAGCAGGTGGAGTAAAATTTTATAATCCCTCGATTCCATTTGATTATTTCGGTTGCTTTTGGAACGAAGTTTTCCCAGAAGCATATGTAAAATGTAATTAAAGTTGGACGATTCTGAGCAAGTAGATAACTATTGTCCACTGTGAAAAATGTTGGGAGTTTAAGTTAGCCATAGCCTATAAGATGCTCTTTTTTCAACTAGTAAGGATAAAGGGGAAAGAAAAGAAAAGAAAAGGAAAAAAAAACATTTTTTGTTCCCAACATGCAAAAGACTTCCCAAAAACGTAAACATCAACAATCAAAATATAACATGTCATAGCCCAAAAAAGAGAAAAACCTAAACAATGAAATGATACAAAAGGGGGTAGAACTTTAGATGTTTTTGCAACATTATATGAAAATGTAGTTGGCAGTTGTAAAATAACATCAAAGGGCATGCTAGGGTTGTCATGGAAAAGGGAAAAAAAGGTATACTTGGAAGGATTTGACAATCACCCAAAATAAAATAAGCTACCTGGAAAAGCTTTTTTTTTTCAAGTTAACTAAAATTACTTGAGGTTCTTTTACTAAACAACTTCAAATTCTTGTAAAAATCACTTTGTCATTCAATTAAGCGGCCAGGCTGGCATACGAAACATAACCATGATCTGAATAGGTCACATTCTCTCACGTGGAGAAACCAACCATGAAAAAGACGAAAGTAAAACCAACCTGTACAATCCACGTATACCCTCCTCCTGGGCTATTCTCCTCAAAGCAGATAGAGTGCTCTTGTATGGAACAACACCTGTTCTCATTCCTTGTGTCTGCAGGGTAAAAGCTTGGTGAAAAACAGAACTTTCCAAAAGGAACAGTACATTTGCATTAATTATATAGTTAGGGCATCCGCAAAGGTGAGGCTCCCCATATTTTTCTCTCATTTTCTTACTCGTCCACCTCATTTTCCACTAATTTTGCCATTACCCTCCCCAATTCATATCTACATTTATGCAACAATGGGGTTCCCCAACAATATTAATCCAGAACAAGAAATATGGGAACCTCCCCAAAAGTAATAAAACCTCCCCTAAAAACAGTGGACCCCCAAATACCGGGGAGGTGTGTGCAATAATGGAGTTCCCCAGGAGAGAGATGGTATATGGGGAGGTAGAAAACTACCATTGCGGATGCTGTTATGTTCATCAGAATCGTCAAATAGCACACTATACTAGTTCAGTTTGTTAGAATGAAAATTACAAAGAATGTAACTTAATATAAAAGAAAATTGTTGTCAAAGACCAACCTGGAATCTTGTCTTCACCACCCAAAGAGGATTTGTAACAATGACTGTAGAGGCCCCAGCACCGGAAGCAGCGATCATATTGGCACCCACTGAAAGTTGATGAGACCCATCTACTATAGCACCACAGCTGAGAAAATGTTACAATCTTGAAAGGAAAACAATGCAGGCTAGTAACCATAATCAAGTACTCCATTTTCTCGTATAGTAAGATCAGATGTTAAGATGTAAGAAAAGGTCATCAACTAACCATCGGAGCCCAGGTGGCTTTTTAGATGTTCATACATAGTAAAATACACCTGCAATCAATACACGGCGACTCATTCAAATGACAGTTATACAGACTACAGAGTGCCAAGCATTAATACATGAAAGAACAATAAATTGGTCTGTGATAAAACAAGATCCATCAACCAAAACTCTGATGAGAAATAGCATGCCAGCTTATGCCTATAGTCTTACAGACTATTGAATAAATAAAGTTGCAGGACTAGTAAATGAAGCTTACATCTTAGTTAAAACATCATAAAACTCACTACAATAAGTCATTGTTCGTTGAATAATTAAATACCAAGAACATATGTCCAAAAAAAAGTTGTGTTATGTCCAGAGTTAAGTATGCTACAAAATAACTACTACTACTTACCGCCCAGTTCGGAAGTAGAGCCAACACAGTCGGTGAAAGACCACGATACATCCCACGAAGACCCTCCTTACGAAATATAT
This sequence comes from Heliosperma pusillum, assembly GCA_022085475.1. Classification (NCBI taxonomy): domain Eukaryota; kingdom Viridiplantae; phylum Streptophyta; class Magnoliopsida; order Caryophyllales; family Caryophyllaceae; genus Heliosperma; species Heliosperma pusillum. The sequence continues at coordinate 11,952 of JAIUZE010070033.1, forward strand.
GTCCCAAACTATTAACTATGACACTACCTGGTATTTGGAAAAAATTAACAGCAAATCAGTAACTGAATGAAGCATAACATATTAAGAGTCTAAGACCAGATAACAGATATGAAAATGACATCAATGAAGCGAAAAAATAAGTCCACAACTGTCCTCGTTCTAGATAGAAGAATCATTCCTTGAAATATTCAATACATTCCAACACATGAAACACAAGAGCAGCCTCAGAAACAAAAGAACTGCCTCTCAAGAGTAAACTTTACTCTTAAAATAAGTAAAAATGGATTGAAGAAGATGGGGTCAAAGACTACAGGTGGTATACCTATTGATGTTTGGAGGTGTTTGGGAGACAGGGGAATCGAATGGGTAACTATACTTTTTAACAAGATTTGCATAAACAACACAATGTCGATGTGACGGAAAAATACCCTTCTCCCTTTATATAAGAACAAAGGTGATGTTTAAAATTGCTCCAATTATAAGGGAATTAAATTAATGGGTCACACGATGAAATTATTCGGAAACCGATGATTGAACACATGCTCAAGAAGTGCATAAACATCTCAAGGTAAGCGACTAAATTTATGCCCAAGACATCGACTATGGAAGCAGTTTACCTTATGAGAAAGATTATAAAACATTATTGAGGTAAGAAATAAATTTCATATGGTTTTTATTGATTTAAAGAAGGCCCATAACAGAGAACCAATAAACATACTTTGGTGGTCTTTGGCGAAGAAGGGAGTATCACGAAAAGGTACATAAATGACATAACATATTCACCTCATAAACGACATTTATGAAGGATCTAGTACAAGTGTACTAAGTAAAGACATTTATGAGGGATCTATTTAAGGGGTGCATCTACACTCCGCTCTTAGTCTTTTTCTCTTTGCTAGAGTCATGGACGAGCTAACAAGGGCAACTCAAGATGACATTCCTTGGTGTATATGTTTGTTAATGATATTGTGTTGGTTATTGAGACGACCGAGGGGGTCAAGAGGAGGTTGGAACTATGGCGGCATACTTTGGAAGCTTGTGGTTTACACACGGTAAAAGTTGAACATGAATGGAGGGTAGAATTAGTGAAGTCGGTAGATTTAGTCGGAGGCACATAAGCAAGGACGCTCACTTTTGATGGAAAGGCCATTCTAGATCCAATTTTTTTTATATATTTAGGGTTTATTATTCAGCAAGATGGAGAATAAGACGGGAATGTGTCTCACAGGATTAATGAGAGGTCGACGAACAAGAAGATCGCTACAAGTTTTTATGTGATCTTAGCTTGCTTTATAGACTAAAGAGTAAACAAAGGGTAAACAAGTTATACCGCATTGTTCCAATCAAAGTTTGCTCACGAACTTCGAAGAATGAGGGCCAAAATTTTACTAAATAATCAAAATGAAAAGAGAAGTATCTAGAACTTTCCAAAACTATCTAGTCTAGTGGACATGTCTAAAACATGGTAAAGTCATCAGGTATCTTCTTGAGTAGTTCAGAATATTACTATCTCTCATTCACTAGATTCCTAGCATTTGTTGAATATATGAGTGTATAACTTTATTCAAATGCTATGAATGCAATCAATGGAAGGGAGTATAGAATAATGTAGAATCACCTAGAGTGAATATACTAGAATAACGTGGATGTAGAAGACTATTCTAGTATACAACTATTCTAGTGTTACTAGAAAAGTCTAGAAGGGCCATGCATGGATTAGTAGGGTCTAGAACATTCTAGAATAGTTTGGGCCACTCTAGAATGTTCATATCTAAAGAGCTCTTACTGACTGGGGGAAGCACTATAATTATAGAGGTCCTTCCCTCTAACTTGTGTCCATTCAAACATCATAGCCAAAACACCCACACAAGCTCCACTTGTAATCTTTCCCTAGTGTAATCTTTCCCTTATCAATCTCTTCCTAGTGTAATCTTTCCCTTATCAATCTTTCCTTAATAAAGTATGCATTTTATGCATTGTTTTAGCCTTCCTATTTTACATACTATTGTTGCCTGACACTTAGGAGCATAGGTTGCCCTACTTAAACTTGGAGGTGGCACACGAGTCGTGACTACGTAAAGAAGACATCTTATGACAACACAACAATTAAACAATGTTGCATGGCGTCGAGTGTTGGGTTGTGACAATGCCACATTGAAAAGATAATGTTATAGCAAAGATGTGTACGATAATGTGTGATCAAACAAGAGGACTATCTCAAAAATGAGGTGTTTGGGAAGAAGGTGAGAGTTGCGACGATAAAGGACAAGATGATGGAGAACAGGTTAAGATGGTTAAGGCATATGAGACAAAGACCAACTAATATTCCGACTAAAAGGCTTGGAAATTGGGCAACGGTAAAGAGCAAGAGGTAAAGGTAAACCCAAGAAGACCTAGATGGAGGTGATTAAAAACAATATGAAGTTCTTAGGGATTGAGGAATATATGGCCATGGAGATAGCATTATGTAGGGATATGAAACGTTGATGAAGTTGGGGTGGAGCTTAAATAAGTTTTTTCATGTTCTCCTTCCCTTTTTCTTCACTTCCTATTTTTCTCCTTGTATTATTGTGGCATGCAATCCCTCGGTGAAGATATCAAGGAATGATTCATGTCAACCAACCCCAAATCATTTTAGGATTAAGGCTTTGATGTTTAAGCAAGTTCTTCGAGAATTTCATCTTATGTTGCTCTCTTGACGAGGCTCCCCACTTTCTTCAAACCAAAAGGTGTCAAGTGATTAACGAAGAGTTATCGCGGAACAAAGCAACACTTGCTAAGTGGTAGTGGAAGATTGAGAGCCGCAAGGTAGTTAAATACATCAGTGTAGCGCGTGTGGGGCCCAGATCATCTAAGGGCACCATAGATCTGTTATTGGCCTCAAACTTCCGTGACCTGGAAGGCCATAACGCCATAGTCCCTCTAAGAACAAATGGTTTATATCTTTACCAGCTTGTTTGCATATAGCACATCTGCAAAACAAAACTTGACAGCAGGTTGGAGAAAGTGATTGATCAGACGCTCAGAGCATCCTTTACAAGCTACCTTTAAGCTGCAAGTGTAAAATATAAAAGAGAGAAACAAAAAGATAATTTGAGGGGAAGTCGAACATCCCAACATACATTACGCACTATAGAGTGCACTGTTTCAGTTTGTTTGCTTCATTTCTCTACTGAAGTAAATGAAGAACTAATCATGGATAGCTCCATATGGTAGCCACCATGGCCTCCTTTTTTGTAAGAGTGGAGTGTACATTGTTTGGCATTTTCCTCATTTGTGGATGAATAAGTAAAACCCATTACTCACTACTTCCAAAAAAAATTAACTACAATAACTCCCAAACAAAAATACATATCCTTTATTTTCCACTTTTTGATTTTGCTAACAATAAAATAATTACCACCAAATTTAACTATTCCATCTTGGTCTGATTCTTTGCCAAATAAAAATCATAAGGCCACAAGAAAAGCATGATCCTACAACACATCAAAGACATTAGCCTATTGTTTCAAATGACATCAGCATTGAAAAACACATCAAAGCCCTCTCAAAAAAGCAACACCAAAAGTTTAAAAAATTAACATTAATATGATAAGAGATTTCTCAAAGCCATTCTTCCACCATATATAGTACTTCCTCCCTTCAAATCCAAACATCCCATAAATTCAAAATATATTCTCAACAGAAAAGTGGGACCAGGGTGTTTAGATTTGAAAGGAGTGAGTATTAAAAACTTGATTTCATAAGGTTACAAGAATCCGGTTGTTTTATAAAGGGACCTGTAACAAAGAAACTTGTAAACTTGGACATTCTCACAGTTTTGATAGTACAACTTAGTGGAATGTTTAGCTGTGTATAAGATACAAATTCATATGAAATATAACTTTTACATTGACAAGCATTTTCAGACAGCAAGCGGTCCCACAGGAGTCCAGGGAAACACCTTTGAAAACGACATACAAATTCCATAGGCCCACTCAGCCATTAGCTCATTAATTCAATATACAAAACCTACAACCTGAGTGAAGCTTGTTTTACATTAATGCCTTATACTACCCCCTTCAAAAGAAGACAATGTCAGAAATTTCTCCAATATAAAAGATGGAGAAATAATAATGTCCTCTTATTAAATAAAATCTTTATAATACACAGTATCGAATATTAGCCCATACATAAAGTTATCCAGCTTACACATCAATCTTTTCTAATATATATAAAGGACCTTTCATAGATAGCAGAATTTTAGCCACCATGGCTAATATATGAGTATATGAATGATGACAAAATTCCAAGTCAATATATGATGCATAGTACCTCCGTCTCTGATATACCTTCCATTTTTCACTATTTGACTGTTTTTGAAATACCTTCCAATACCCTCACTTGCATTTCATCTCAACCATACGATCACCCCACTTGACCCACTTATATACCATTATGTGTGGCCCTCGTTACTTTTATCTATACTCCTTAAATCGTACAATTCGGTATTTTGGAAAGTATTTGCGGCACAGAAGGGAGTATAATTTAAACAGCTGATATCTAACACGGAGAAGTAACAATCGATAGATCCATCGCTGCATTGTAGGGTTTAGTGATTCCTGATTGCTACCGCAATAGATACCCCCAATTTAATACCACACTTGCACACCTTGCTTGTGCTAAACTCCTTAGTACATAATGCTTACAAGCATGAAAGTTCCTCAAACTTGACAGTTCTATGTCCATAGTTGTGAAACTCCAAGCTAAATAAAAACATTAAAACTGGTTGTCTCATAAGCTCCTGCTATGGCGAGGTAGGGGGGTCAATGTATGCAATTTACCTCCATGTATTGAGAAACAAATAATACAGTTTTTCAGAGTTAAGACTGGACTGTTAAGTAGAATTAAAAGGAATCACATGAGAGCCTCGGCAAGGACAAAAGAAAGAAGACTATGAGCAAAAGATATATTGATACCTTCCAAATAGGAGACAGTTGGGATTTGAGACTTTTATTACAATACACATCCATCATCCCAACAAGATGATAAAGACTCAAAAACTGCAAAGAAGACAGAATCCTTCTAGTGACCCCCAGAAAATCCTCAATGTAGCCTCTCTACAGACATTTATTTCAAGAATCAACTACCCGTGGAAAAGAAGACAAAGCATCCCCTAGTTACAAGCATGATACCTTCCAAGCTTACAAACCTTAAATTCTTAAAACGGTCTTCATTAACAAGCAAAAAAGAATATGAATCCCTCCAGTTTCAATTCACCTATCCAGAGTCTTGACAGTAAACTAAAATCCTTTTAAGTGCATAAACTTCATCCAAAAAGGTTCAAATAAATAGGCCAAAAGCCCTTCTTAAATCCAAGTCACCAACGTTACATCCAAATATATCAACTGAATTCATATAGTGCAGTATAATGCAATATTACAGTACACGTACCTTAACTAAAAGAACTAGATGTCCTCAAAACGAAGGTGATAACCGACTAGCTCATGAACCTTATATAACAAACATGCAGTAATCAAGGGGGTATTTTAGACCTACACAGCCACAATAAGAGTTCCCATACCTATTTACTCCCACCATCGAAAATACAAAAAAAGTAGTCACCTTCCTTTCCTTGTTTTGAACACAATATGTAATTATTTGTGACATTAGTTACTTACAACCAACGACTTCATATGATGTTTCATGTTAACAATCCCTGGCTAAGCTAGCAAACTAGATAACACTTAACATGTGCAAGTAAAAATCCCTCTTATGCCATAAAGATCAAAGCTTCTCACTTTACAATGTAACTGGAATAGTAGGGGAAAAAACATTATCTAGACCTCACCTAAATTCCCTAGCACTTTCATTTAGTGCGATAACTTGGTTTAACCGGTGACACATACTGCCTCAAACCTTCCAACCCAAAATAAATTTAAAATTCTTTGCAATTACTCCCATATAACGACATTATATCAATCCACTAAGCTAGTATTTTTATCGCCTATTTACTTGGATCACCAAGAGATAGCATAAACCACAATCCTACTAAATCCATAACGCTGAGCATCTATGATCACAGACTTCCTGAGCTAATATAGCTAGCGAACATCAGAAAGACCCTTCTCAATTTGCCGCCAAAAGGAAATAAACGATAATTCAGTCAGTATTTACTTCCAACCCAAAATAATTGTACAATGCTTTGAAATTAGTCTCGTGAAACTACATTATATCAATCCACCTAGCTAGAATTCCGCTGCTATTTACTTTGATGACCCAAAGATATGATAAATAGCAATCACCTTCAGTCACTATATTCCATCAACTTGTGTTCCTACGAAATCTATACTGCTAAGCATCTATGATCACAGACTTCCTGAGCTAATACATCTTTAAGTTTCACTTGTACAAATCGCGTACCTTTGCCGGGTCCATTCTCGAGGGTGGAACGTCCATGAACTTGGAGCCTAGTTTTAATAACATCTAATGGACATACAAATGTGGCCGCAATTACACCTGAAAAACAAAACCATCAATAAAATCTACCAATTTTCACAAATCATTACTCAGATTTATTAAAAATTACCAGCTGCGGCTCCGGCACCAGCGTTACAAAGGATCGCGGAACTAGGTCCAGACGAATCTGCAGCCGCCATTATTATAACTATAGAGAACCTGAAATATGTTAAATAGTAAAATTACTAAAAAGTCCTCCCTTGAGAGGCCAGTTGTTGACGAGCAGATCAGTTGCATGGCCAGTAAAACCCCTTTATTTGGAGCTTAATTAAATTGCAGTTCCAATTACATAGAATTTAATTACACATGCAATGACGCAATAATGTTGTTATTGTTGCTGGTTTTCCCCAAATTATAACGGAAAAATTAGGGTTTAGTTTGATGTAAAATGGATGATTGAGGAAGAACAAGAGGAGAAAGAAACAGGGGGGAAGTATTGGAGAAAAAATGTGATGGTTGAGAAATTAAATGAGGAATTTTGAGATTTTATTGGATTGGAATTGGATAGGTTGATTAGAAGAGATAGTTGAATAGTTGAATCTGGTAGATTTTTCTAAGAATCGGGATATACGTGAATCATGATTCATCAATTTATACCTTCTTATTACTAACGGGTTGGCTATTGAGATACACAAATTCTCATTTACGATGAGACGTTTCGTTTTAAGCTTAAGACGGGTCAAACCTCTCTTATAAAGGACAAGTGTGAGTGCAAGTAACAAGCAAATGGAGCTCTCCACTTATCCCTTGCTTGTTCTTTGTGAGATGGCTTAACCCGTTTTAAGCTTAAGACGGGTCAACTCGTTTTAATGGAAACTATGATTGAGATACTCTCATTAATTTCAGATGGGGTTAGGTGGGAACAATGTCAAACCACGAGAATGTGAATTTCATTCGGTTTTAAGGAGAGTAGGTAAGCATCTTCGTATATAAACGCTTTTTTTCCATTTAAAAAAAACATGGCAATTAAACAACACCTAAATTTGCAGTTTATGGATTGTACATCAGAGGTAGTACATCTCATAATGTACTTTCTGAGTTTCATTAACAACTTTTTGAGTTTTATTTTACAGATTTTGAGTTTTATTATAAAGTTTTTGAGCTCGTTCATTTAAACATTAAACTAAAAAAATATCAACATTGCTCAAAAACTATACCTAAAAATATAATTAATTTTGAGTTTTGTCATTAAAAAATTATTATATTACTTATAAATTTTAAATACTCAGAAAAAATACAAATAAACTCAAAAACTAGTAAGGGTGCGAGGTATTACATCCGATGTATAATCCTTTTTCCCAATGACATGAATGGACACAAAACAGGTTGCAACATTTATAAAGTAGAACGGTATTCTAATTAATTATTATGAGATGTTTTTTTAAAGAGATTATGAGAAGATTTCATACATACAAATAGAATGATATACTAGTATAGAATATATAATACAACCTTACAAATTTAGGGGAAAAAGGATTATACATCGGAGGTATTACCTCATAGTAGTATAATTTTGAGTTTTTGTGCATTTTTTCCGAGCTTTTTAAAGTTTATAAATTATATTTATATCTTATATATGATGTTTTTTGAGTTTTATTGTAATTTTTTTGAGCTTAATGTTCAAATTAATAAATTCAAAAAATTTATATTATAACTCATAATTTTTAATATTATACTCAAAAATTTTATTGTAAAGCTCAAAAATTACATTGTATGTGGCAGTATATCAGAGGTACAATCCACTTACTGCTCACTATGTCCTGATCATTTGTTTACCATTCATTTTAGGTGTCTCATTCATTTGTTTACATTTTTATACTAAGTTGGTTTTCTATGATTAATCTCATTTCCTAACTGAATTATTGTTCACTTATTATTGTTCACTTATTACTCATTAAGTACCACCTCAAAGGATAAGGGGAGTAGTTTTCAAAAAGAAAGTTAGTCAACTGCCTCGGTGCCTCCTACACAAAATAAGGGCGGCTCGCCACATATGACATAGGAGCAAAATTATTTTAAACAAGAATGTATAACTAGAAAAAGTTAAGAAAATTTGTTGGATGATTACTATAGAAATTGTGAGAGTCACACATACGTCCATCATCATGTTTGCTAGTGGGAAATTTCTGTGATGTTGAAATTGCGCATCAACATCAATGGATAAGCCTTACTACTTAGTACTTACTAGTGCAAGCTGCCTTTAGAAGCACCTTTTGACTTGTTGTGTCTTCCTTCATGGATAAGATATTAAGATTGCATATCGGAGACACAACATTTGGACCAGTACAGCTCAGTCACCGGCAGAATGCCACCCGTTAAGTTTTGGGCGTACACCTGCTACAACTCAATTATTTTTGACAATGAGAGCGTAATAATTTACAATACAGAGTAAGTTATCTAATAAAAACCGATTGTAAACCGGATTGTAAAACATCGACGACGTTTTAGGAAACATCGACGACGTTTTTCATAAAAAAGACGCTACTTGCCCTTATCCTTTATCTCTCTAAAACAAAAACTCTCTCAAATTCAAAACCCACAACTACACTCACCTCACCCTCTCCCACACCACCACCGCCACCACTGCCACCACTCGGCCGCCATTCACCCCCCCGCCGTCCCCCACCACCGTTACCTGCCGCCTCCCGCCGTCCACCCACCGATTAGTTTTTCTCCTTTTTTTTTTGTTTTGTAGATCTAGTTATATTGTTCTAGTTTAATTTGTTAGAATTTGTTTGTTGTTAGTTAGTTTTTGTTTTAATTAAACTTGTAATTATTAGGTTGTTGTTTGTAATTAGTTTGTATGAGATTGTTTTTGACTTAATTAAAGTTGTTTGTAATTAGTTTGTATTAGATTGTTTTTGATTTAATTAAAGTTGTTGTAATTTGTTTGTTCTTAGTTTTTAATTATTTCAAAGTATTTAGTTTGTTTTCTTGTTAGATTTGTTGTAAAATCTTGTAGTTGTTTAGTTTGATTTGTTTGTTGTTAGTAATTTGTTGTTTAGATTTGTATGAATAATAGGTATAAAGATAGAAATAATTGAATTTATTTCCGATTTCTTCTTCCCGCTTTGAAAATTGGAGGAAAAAAAAAAATTCCCCCATGGTTGGACAACCAAATCACACGTCCAACCATGGGGGAAAATTTTTTTCCCCAAGTCCCACCATGGTGGGACAAGTGATTTGGTTGTCCAACCATGGTGGGATTAAAATTCTGGAAATCCATCATGGTTGGACAACCATTTCACACGTCCAACCATGGTGAGATTTCCAGAATTTTCATCCCACCATGGTGGGACGTGTGATTTGGTTGTCCAACCATGGTGGGATTTCCAGAATTTTAATCCTACCATGGTTGGTTTCCAAAAAAAAAAAAATTCGCTCATGATTTGAATTTTTTGATTAAAAGTCCGTCCATGGTTTCCCAATAAAATAATATATATTAGTAAATCATAATCTACATACGTAAAATGTTATTAATCATGATTATAAAAAAAACAATATCATCTCAGCATGATCAGATGAAGAACTGGATGTCATGGACCATGGTCAGACATCCATTTCACACGTCTGACCATGGTGGGACATTGAAAATGAAGGTCTGACCATGGCCAGACATCCATTTCCAACGTCTAGCCATGGTCAGACGTTGGAAATGGACGTCCAACCATGGCCAGACATCCATTTCCAACGTCTGGCCATGGTCAGACGTTGGAAATGGATGTCTGGCCATGGCTGGACCTCCATTTCCAATGTCTTGCCATGGTCAGACGTTGGAAATGGATGTCTGGCCATGGTCCATGACATCCAGTTCTTCGTCTGACCATGGTATTTTTTCCAGTTTTTTTTTTTAAAATCCGCATTTGAATTTTAACTAACTAAGACGTAACGTAAATCGATTAACTTAATTAAGTATAAACATACAATTAACAGATTCCGGGAAAAAAAATGACAAATTTAAATTTTGATTAATTTGTAAACATGCTGAAGATTGTTCGTCCGTCATGATAATCGATTTAGTGAAATTGTTGTTGTTCGATTTTGTGAAATTGTTGTTGTTCGATTTAGTAAAATTGTTGTTGTAATTTTTTTATTTTTTTAGTTGAATTAGTTGATTTTGGGAGAATTAGAGATAGAAGAGAGATAGAGAGTTTAAGTGCATAAGGGCATTATCGTCTTTTGTAATGAAAACGTCGTCGATGTTTCCTAAAACGTCGTCGATGTTAACCAGCCCCCTTATTTAATTACTCTCTTTTCTCTCATATAATTACTAACTTATGTCATTTAATTATTTAATTCATATTATATGCTAAGAAACTTATATACCCAAACAAATAATTACAAAGTTGTCTCAAATAAATAAATACAAATAATCTACAAATTTACAAAAATATTAATCAAATACAGAGTAATAAATAGCAAAATTTATTTGAACCAATCAGTGACGGTATTTACAAAAATAAAAAACCAAAATCATTCTTAATAAATTTTTTGAATGAAATTAAATAAAGCTGAGAAACTAAATTAGAATAACTGATGCCGGATTCATAATACTGAAAAAATCAGGGTTGAAAAAATACCCAAAGCTTAAATAACTTTAATAAATACGAAGTAAATTTTATTTGAGTTTAAACAAATAAAAAAATATAACAAAAATTTTGTAAGCAAATAAGGAGATGTAAAAAAAAGAACATTTAAGTATACTTGCGTGGCTAACTCAAAGCGAAATCGACATGGATGAACTAAATAATGAAATTTAGCTTTTAACATGAATTTTATACTCCCTCCTAGTCACTCATTTCTTCCCCTTTCCATTTTACACAAAAATTAAGGAAATGAATTTGGACCACACAAAACACACTACCCCACATACAAATGAATTTAGACCACACAAAACACACAACCTCACATCCAAAAAGGGAAAGAGGGAAGAAAACCCGACTTACCCAATAAGGAAAGAGGGAAGAAATGATCGACTAGGAGGGAGTATTTTATATTTTATATTGGAGAAGATGGAAAATTGTGAGTGACAGGCGGTGGATCGAAAATAGTGTGATGAAATTAGGTTATGAAATTTTGGGGTTACACTGGGTGGACGTGTATTAGTGTGATTTTGTCAAAGATTAAGTCTTATGGATGCCCGAATTTGGGTTTGAGTATATTATTGTGTGTATTACTTTAATCCGATCTAATATTTTATTTCGAGCTTATTTTCTTCAATCCGATTCAATAGTTCATCATCGATATTTTTGTATTTCAACAAAAGAAAGTATCTCTTAAAACGGGTAATGGGTATATACGTTTTGATACTAAAACGGTCAATATCACCTCATTTGCATAGAAAAGCAAACTTTTTGTTAATCTCGATGCATTTTGATTTTGTGCTATCTATGCATTTATTTAATATATAAATATATCAATGTTTTTTTTTTTAAAAAAAAAAAACAGACCCGTGCAAATTTGCATGGGTTTAAAACTAGTTTACGCTAATTACTATTGATATTTATAATTCAAATTTAAAATCTTAAATATATATTCATATCTTTACAACTTTAATTTAATAACAAAAGTTTGAAACAATATACCCGTGCAATTTGCACGGGTTTAAAACTAGTAAAATACAGTTATTATGGAGCCATTTCATAGACAACAAGGTTTAATAAAGTCGGACATATTCGTTCGTCATGAAGATGAGTCGAGTTTTCACTCAGTTACCGTCGTATTAGTATTTCGTAGAACTAGTGGACTAGTGGTGAAGCAAATACGAAGTACGTGAAAAAAGGCAGTTTTCCAAAACCATGTACGCAGCAAAGGCGGATAAGAAGGAGTACTGTTGGTTGGTTGGGTTGGTAATTCAAGCACGTGTTGTTTCAATTTGAATTATCTGTATTATTCATAAAAATAAATCAGTGTATAGGAAGCACCTGGCAGTGGCAGTTACGTTAGTGGGTCCCACCTACGACTTTCCCTTTAATACTCTACACCAGAAATTTCGTGTGGGCCCTGCTCTCTTTTCCCCAACGTTGTACACCGCTTAGACTCACGGAGTTCCGTCAACTACTGTTATACGGTCATATGGAGTACTTCGTAATAAACAATTCGCACGCTGTGTGTTTGGCCTGGATTTGGCCAAACATACTTCATTTCTAGAGTAAACGCCACTTAATAAAAGTACTCAAAAGGACCTAACTTATTATTGTAAAAAAGATGGTAAGTACTTCTTTATTGCAGTAGGTCTTGCTTGCGACGGATCGGATCTTGCGATGGGTATTTTGTGAGAGGAAATGGGTAAAGGGGACAAGGTGGGCACCCCCCGTGCGCTTCTCCACTCACCCTTGATGGGTATTTTGTGAGAGAATATGGTATCCGTCTTAAGCTTGTGACGGATAGTTTCCGTCACAAATGAGAATTTGTGCTTTATTTTGTCGCTGTAATTGCATCAATTCTACTTGTAACCTAAACGTCCTTGTACATAAGGGTAAATTTATTATGCGGTCGCTCAATAAGTTGATATTTATTTTTTAAGGCGGGTTAAAATACTATTTTTCCGTCCCAATTAATTGTTGTTCTATTTTTTTTAGGTGTCTCGGTCAATTGTTATCATTCATATATTAAGAAAGTGTTTTATGAGTAAAGTAATTTGAGTTCAGTGAAACTATTGTCCATTTGTTATCCACTTAGTATAACCACACATAGTCGAAACTTTTAATATTTTCTAGACAACAAGTAGAGTGATTTTGTATACATTTGAGCCGTCTTAAACTTAAGACGGATAATGTCCGTCTTAAATCGTCTTAAATGAGAATTTAGATTCATTATGTATCAATAATTTGTTTATCTTAATTAAAATACCTTATCAAATTTAAATGATCATTTGGGTCCATAATGTATCAATTCAATTTGTAACCTAAATGTCCTTTTTTTCAAAGGAAGTTGGACAAATTTCATAAACATATTCTTATTGATAATAATATTGTGTTGTGTTCATGATACGAATACATAAGACCCGTATTCATAGTACTCACTCAAACTATAACCCTAGATTTAGAATATTCTAACTTATTTCCTAAGATAATAATAATATTTTATTTTATATGTACATATTGTGTTTTCTAATACCATAGATACCTTATAGTTATTTCCCTAATAGAAGTAACCTAAATGTCCCTGTACACTAGGGTAAGCTTATTTTGTATCAATAATTTGTTTATCTTAATTAACAATACAGTTGATCTCATTAAAGACGAGACATATCTATTTTCAATGAAGACAAGACATATTCATTTTCAATAAAACGGGTTGAATTCTCATTGAAAACGATTATACCAGTTGAATCATTCCACTTGAATTCGTGAGAAAGTGGCTTAATGACGTTTGTACAACGCGAAGGGGCAATTCAAAAATCTCGTACAGCTACAGTTGAATCATTCCACTTGAATTTTGCGAGTGGGATCCACGAGAAACGGCAAATACACATTGTTTGTAGCGAATAAGAAAAAGACACGTAAAGAAGCAGTGCATGTGGGGGAATTGTTTCCGCGTGGGAGAATAAATAAATAAAAAATGGAAATGAGGAAGCAGCAAAAAAAGTAGGTAGGACTCACATGCACCGCACCGCACCCATACATCTATCTGAAGACACGTTGATTGATCTCATCACTTGCTTTGGGTTGGCTCATTAACGTGCTTTAACAACTCTCGTGATTCTTCTTTGTTTCCTCTTCCTCCTTCATCAACTATTTACCCTTTCTAAGGGCTGAGCAAAAAATCCGATTATCCGAACCGATCCGATATCTGATCCGTATCCGATCTGAAAAAATGGATACTCGATCCGAAAATGACATTCGGATCGGATAACCGATCCGAACTTTTCGGATATCGGATACCAGTCTAAAAAATTTCGGATATCCGATCCGATCCGAAACTTAACTTTTTTACATTTTTTCCAAAGAAAGTTGAAACTTACCCATTACTTTTGGGCCTTCAAAATCCACTAATGCACTTGTTTGCAACATTGGCCCATAATACATCATATTGTACCTTATATTTATACTCACTCATTTCTTCAACCCTAAATGTTGAATTCATTTTAACAGACATGAGAAATCAACTCACTTCCTCTTACTCCATTAAAAAATACTAACTTATGTCTTCAAATTCTGATTGTGACTCCATCTTTCTCATAATGATTAACTCCAATAATATTATCCTCTCTTTTATTTTACCCAAATTACTCTAACCAACTCTCTCATTCATCAACTCTCAAAGCTTTATTTTAGTTCCAGTTGTTTTTTCTCTCTCCTGATTTCAGAGGCGGAAGAGTTTTTATTCCACATATTTACGGGAATGGGGGACGTCTTGTTTTCAATGTTGTGTTGACAGATATGGGTTTATTTTAATTTTTAGTTAATTTAGTTCAATTTAAGGATAGAACTGGGATGTTAAATTATTATATGTAGTGAAGTTTTTTATAAAATAATTTTTTTTGAGCAAATAAAGACATTTTTTAAGATAAATACACATACTGAAAAAATTATCTCGAAAATTGGATATCCACGGATATTTGGATATCCGATCCGATTTTTTCGGATATTAAAATCGGATATCCGAAGTGTTTCGGATCGGATATCGGATAGTACAAATTTGAATTTTCGGATCAGATATCCGATCCGAAATTGGAGTTCGGATCGGATATCCGATCCATGCTTTGGCCTACTTTCTATCCCATTTTTGGAGTTCACGTTTCTTTTCCAAAAACGGTTTGTCTTCTCCTCCTTGTCTATATAACCACCCAGTCGTGGATTTCGGGGCTAGCAGGGGCTCTCGCTTCTCCTGTCGCTTGAAATTTTGAATATTTTAATTAAATTTTTTGAATTTTTTTAAGTGTGACTTATATAATTAGTTTTTCAACTTTGAATTCAAATTCTGGCTCCGCCACTGTTTATAACTCAATATTAAAACTTGCACCAGTATCGTTGTCGCTAACATTAAGAACACAAAATAAGACGGTATCACAATATAACATAATCCATTTTATAAAATAACTATTTATTTATCGTTAATAAATGAGTTGTTTTTGTACACAATAAAATCCTCTCAAATGTGAGACCATTTCAGGCAAAAAATACTGTAACAAGAAAATCTTTAAGCTTATGATTCAGGAACTTGTTTAAATTAGTGGCTGAGGACATTTTTATTAGTAGGTCTTGCTTAAGACGGGTCGGATCTTAAGACGGGTATTTTGTGAGAGAAAATTGGTAGAGAATATGGTATCCGTCTTAAGCTTAAGACGGATACCTCCGTCTGAAATAAGAATTTGTGCATTTTTATAACTTATTCACTATGGTTTGAGATAATATCTAATACTCCCTCCTAGTTTGATTGTTGTTCCATTTTCTTTTGTACACAAGGATTAAGAAAGTGAATTTGGACCATATAAAATACACTACCCCACATACAATTGAATTTGAACCACACAAAAGCTTCTGAATAAGGAAAGAGGGAACAACATCAAACTAAACTAAATAAGGAAATAGGAGGAGGGAGTATTTTCAAAGAAACGTCTCTATCAAATATCAATGATTTGAATTTTACTCGTGGATGGTGGACAAGTTGCTGATCCATTTGATACAAATCATTTTAATGTAATTTGTTCTTTTGGAAACAATTTCATTTTGATTTAAAGCTACTTTTTAAAATTGGGTTGTTGCTCTTAAAATCAAATGTTTGTCGGTGAATGATTACGGAATTTTAAAAATGATAAAACTGATATGAAACTCAATTGAGAAAATAGGCAAGAGATTTGAGTATCACAATATTAATGTAAAACTGTCTCTCAAAGCGGGAAATCAACGGCCTCTTACGATATTTGTAATGTGAAGCATAAACCTGTTAAGTTCAATGTTCACGGCTTCCATGTTCAAAATGCTAACTAAACTGAGCTCCATATCTCGCAACTCATAAACCTGAAGTTCAATAAAACCGTCTCATACGAAAATTTGTGAAAAAGCTGAACAAAACTTTTCATAACCTTGCAACAATTCATTGTGTACATTATCTGTATCTCTCTATATACACATCTGTGAAACGTCAAATCCTAAGGGAAATGAAAAGAATGAGATCCTGAAGAAGAAGACTGCACTTGAATGAACAAGATCAAGCGCAATCTGAAGGATTCTTCAAATGTTATAATCTATATCTGTAATATTCTGTGAATTAGATGTCCTTACAAGCCTTCCATTTTCGTCGTAAAGATCGAGATTCTCACATGGAGCCGGGAATATGGTCCCGATCACACGGCCCTGTACATAAGCACATTGAAAGATGTGTTTCTTCTTGTACGTAATTCCGACCGACATGTCCCTGAAGGTAATGTTTTTTATCGGAATTTCCTCGCTTCCATGGATTCTTACAGGAACCCGAACTCCTTGGCCATGGACCGATGTAAAGCTTATGTCTTCGATACTTGGACGTGCTTTGGGATCGTATCCTTGGTCAGGGTGTTCATTGTAATCCGTCTTGATGACAATCCCGACCCGAACCTCGTCGAATGTCAGATTTCTGTAGGTTATGTGCCTTACGTATCCGCCCCTTCCAGGGGCAGTCTTGATGCGGACTGCTCTCCTGGAGCCCCAGACAAGGACATTCTCGATGGTGATATTTGAGACGCCTCCAGACATTTCACTCCCTATTGATACGCCGGCACTGTGTCAAAGTCATTCAAGATCAGTGAGTCTTCTATGAGACGGTCTCACCTATAAAACTAACTCAAAAACTTACGTATTTCCCTCGTTCTATTTATGGTTGGTTAACTTGTTAGTTTCACATATAAGACTATCTCAAATAAGTTTTTGTGATTCAAAATTTCAAATAGACTCCTACTGTTCATTCGGAATATTTGCTGCTGAAGTCTAAATCTAGCTAAACGCAAATGCTCCCCTAAGACGGTCGTATGGTGCGACTAATTAAAAGTGACCACTTTTTGACAAATAGTGACAATTTTTGTTAAAAAGTGCCCATTTTTGATGACTAAAAAATGACTATTTACCAAAAGGTGGTCACTATTTATCAAAAAGTGGTTGCTATTGACCAAAAAATGGTCACATTTTGCCAAAATATACGGTATACGATTATGATGTAAGGGTGGGTATCTAGAAGTTTTCAAGTGGCAGCATAATTAAATGCATCTACACAAAAATCTGAGTCACACAACCATACAGCAAGAGACAGGGAAAGTCTGTCCAATTTGGAAAGCTTAGCTTTTAAAGAAAGAGCAATTACTCAAATGAGGTTCTGGAAAAAAAATTCAGTGGCCTGATGGGATAGTTAAATTTCATGAAACTAAACAATTAAAAAGTAACATGGAGCTCATGAATGACACAACCCGATTGTCCGTGTGAGATTTTTCACATTACTCCCTCCATCCAAAATTTACTCTCAAGTCTCAATTTGACTTTGTTGGGCAAACGATGTCGATTTTGTACTAGTTTATAACTATATACCAGAGTAGTAACCTTTTCAAATAATCATGAACATTGAAGTTTTGACAAATCATCCTTGACAAATTATGCAATTTGTATCTCTACATATTTATACAAATTAATGAATAAATTGACATCGTTTGACCACCAAAGGCAAACGGAGATAATAAATTTTGGATGAAGGGAGGACCTCAATTCCCAACTCATAGTGAAAGGTGACATGTTGACTCACCTGACCATGGAGCGAACAACAAGATTGCGGATAAGGATGTTTGTAGAAGGGCGACCATAAGAAATACCATATTGATCCCAACCACTTTTTATTGCTATCCCGTCATCTCCCACGCTGATGTAACAGTCCTCAATAACCATATCTTCGCAAGAATCTGTTTATGATCAGCAAAGTCAAAGCTCAGACCAAATAATTGACGGGGATACAAGTATTTTAATTAAAACTCAAGTGTTGAAATGTACATTGATAAAAACATATAAACAAATCTTACCAGGATCTATACCATCCGTGTTTGGAGCTCCGAACACAGGAGCCAAAATGGTGACATTCTGGATCGTCACATTCTTGCAGTCATAAGGATGTAGTGTCCAGAACGGAGAATTACGCAAAGTAATGTTAGTAATAACAATATCACTTGACCACATGATCTGTACAAGAGGGCCTCTAGTGTGATTGAGAAGCTTTTGTCTATACTTCTTCCACCATGTTTGTCCTTGTCCGTCAATTGTACCGTTGTGCCCTGTGAGCAAAGATGTAGTTTAGATAAATCTGAATTGCAAGCAGATCATCTCTAGTGACAGGAAAAGCAAGAAGATGAATGTGCTTTTAATAGCAAGAAAATAACCCACCGACTTTCACATTCATTATCAGTAAAGCACCAAACATTTCACACAGCCAAATAGACCAAATAAGGCAGTCGACTAACCAAAAGATATTGCCACACTTTTATTTTATATACGGTTCCCGGTTATCCAACTTTACTCAAGAGGGCAATTGTGTACCCAGACAACGCAATCAGCCTAAGAGCCAAGGGGAACGGAAAAGCTAATCTATGTATGGCCACTTTGGTGGGTCTGCCCTACCATTATTCCTTTAGCATTGTTACTTCTTCAATCAGTGTCACAGTTAAGAGATCTTCCATTCAAGCAACCGATACTTTTTTATTCTACCATCTACTATAATCATTTGTGCACATCAAGTGGCAAAAATAGGCATTTAAGGGGTCTTCACCAATGCCAGTTTTGTTCTCTCGCTCGCAACTCATTTGGTAGCTTGACATTGCTCAATGGTAATCACTCATCAAATCCAATTCATTCTCTATTCCTCGAGATCTTTTTGCTGCCTTCACACCCTATTCATTTCGATAGCCATCTGGGAACATAGATAGTTAGGCATCTTCAGTTGATCAAATATGTTTTATTAATTGCACTACATGTAAAGGTGTTCTTCACAATTACTATGTCGGAAATGATTAATAACAATTTATAACATGTGACACTCCGATACAGTTCAAAAAGAGTCATATGCTACTTCTAAATAACAAACAGAATGAGATTTAGTCACACACTATTTCATCAAGTGTCATTCACATGCAGTGCACAATCAATCCTTTTCTACACATGCAACCAATACATGGTGAAATTCACTCAGGACCAAAATATTTTTATTACTTCATAACTTCTTCGCTCTCATTCAAGATTACACCTTTGTGATAACACTACTAAGGGTAAGGCTATAGTGTAAAGCGACATGAGCTACCATAATCTAAGGCAAGAGCCACTTTGGCGGATTTGATATACAAAAACAAAGATAGTAACAAAATTACCAAGATTGTATATTGAGCAAATTAATATATATTACCGAGTTTATAGTTTCATAATACAACAGCAACATTACCCCCCTACCACTGGCCAGCTATTGTATAGTTTCATACTTTCCATAATAGAGCATCAAGTTCCTTATAAGTTATAATCATATACTCGAACCCTAGATTAATATGATTTAAAAAGCCGACTTGTTATTCTAGTTACCTTGAAGACTCTTGTATCTTGTACATGTAAACCAACGCATAACAAACATTGTACGTTATGTAAATTGATAGTGAATTAGATAGTTGTATTTAGCATACCAAAATAGAGTTACATAATCAGACATTCAAACATAATATCCCTTGTAATCATACCTAAGTTTTATTTGATAACCAAACCAACCTATTGTAATAAAAATAGATGATAAGAAAAAGGTCCTAATATTTTTTACATGTAAATCTGTGAATAGGGCTCTACCCGTGTTCCGGTTACATAGTATGTAATCAGCAATTGTACATTTCTTTCTCCAGTAGATCTAGGGACTCCTTCCCTATAGGCAAACAATTCTTCTGAACAATATAATTTGTAAATCTATAAAAATAAAGATTACTATTTCTTAAAACCAAATAACATACCGCTTATGAGAAGCGAAAAAAGGAATTGGATCACAAGAAATAGATTATTTTACTACAAGTCCATTCAATGCGGTTTCTAAGCATTTCACTGGGTTACCCCTAACTTAAAAAAGGGAGAAAAGCACTGGCGCAGGTCACTTAATATTATATTTTCCGCCTCAGTACCTTCGATGAATAGCTAATTGTCGCGTACTGCACGCTTTCGGAAAGGGCAATTCATCAATCAAGGAAAGTCAGACTTCTGGGTCGGCAGATATAGCTGATATTTTAGAAGTCTCCAATCTCGAAAGAGGCATTCCAAGGGAGTGATTCATTTGCGCACCAGGAAAGTTTCCATATCAATAATAGGAGTCAGTGAGCAAATAGGAATTTCATATAGTAAGGGCCAACATTCACTCCATGATACCATTATCCCCACATCGTATAGTTTTAGTTGTATATAAGACCATTCAATCACTTACACACGGCATAATCTTTGAAGCGGTCGAAAAAAAACTTTCTTTTATGTTAAACCCAAAAGCGTTAGGCACTGTGGCTCTTGGTCAATTTGTGTATAATGAATTGCAAGAAAAAAATCTTAATCTCACAAATAGAGAACAACAAAAAATCAATAAATCCCCACTGAATTTGGAATACCACCCACCCAAATTATCACTTGCCATTTTACTATATTTGCATTTTCTTCCGTGTTCCCTCTGCTCACCTCCATTTTCACTTCTGTTTCCCTTTCACTAACTCTTACAGTAGTTATATGCCATTCCTCCATCTCTTTCGGAGTATGAAATTTAATGGCAAGCATACTACATGAAAATTCACAGCTGATAATAGATATTCCTGGCACACATGTCATGTACGGAAGGAACAAACAAATTCTTCTGTATAATCCAACGGAGCTTACCAAAAATAATACTGCTTAAAAGTAAAATATCCTTACCAGTTATTACAACATCTCTGAGATTCTGACCATGGATTAGACTACCATATCGAGGCCCGTTATGCTCTCTTCCATATCCATATGATGGAAGTGGTGGCATCAGAGGCCACTTCTTCTCATCCTGCATTCAAAAACAGCGGTTTTAATGAGAACCAATGGTTTGTAAAAAAAAATACTCCGTAAGAGAGAGCCAATGGCTTAAAGTGAAACAGCCAGAGAACACCAATCGACTAAACCAACAAATATTACACGAAATCAAGAAAGTAATGCTTTTAAGTAAGATATTATATATAGCACCACTAACGAAAATATAATACAGTTTACATATGGAAAAAGGGTATAAAAAGACCTTCCATATATATTCTGTCTCATAATCCTTCATATTTGGTGACAGTGTATCTAACAGAGACAAGAAAAAGGATAGACAATTGTACGAGTGATTAGTGGGCAAAGCATTAGAAAACACTTCTGAAATTCGATTGTAGTGTGGATTGAGTGGCCAAGTGCACTTTTGCTAGCGCTTCATTGAGGGGGTTGCACCAAGAGGAGAGGCATACGGAGAAAAGAGGGAAGGGGAAGTTTATACAGAAGAGGAAGGGGAGGGTGGTCGGGAATGGGAAAATTTATTGATGATTCAGGTAGAGGACAGGGATTCGGGAAGGTGATTAGTGAGGGTTTGGTGGTTTAAGATGTCGGCAACAGCTAGAGGCGTCAATCAATAGGAGGAAGTACACCTGAGGCTATTGAGGACTGTTAATAGCTGCGGAACGGGAAACTGGGAGGGACTACAGAGGGGAGAGGGTAAGGATTATTGTTGGGGGTTAAAGATTGGGTAAGTTAGTGGGTTTAGTTTATTAATTGGGTAGACTACTTAACATAATTTCTGTAAATGTTATTTGGTATCCGGCCTAATGTTAGCCATTTACACATACAAACTTATTACAAAGGAGATAAGGAAGAAAACGTAATTCACCGATATCAAAAAAAGGAAATGAGGAAGACAATTACAAATACGAGGAAGCAAAGCAGTAATCATACATGTACTGTTTTGTTGTAGAACCTCTGGCTCTAATATTACATTAGAATTGAACTGAAGTAACAAGAAACAAGTTATTTTATAGCATAAACTAGGTCCACGTGCATTCGGGTGGATTATTTCAAAGTTCAAACTCAACTATAATTACAGGAGACCTATTGAACTATTTTCTTCACGAATATTTCTCTGGTCAACATTCCAGTACTACGGTACTCCAGTGTTTAGACACATGTAAATGCAACTCAACTTCTCTATCTCTACTATTTCAGAGTTTTCGGTGCAAGTTTCCATAATGAAGGAATGGTAATGATATTTGTTCCTACTGATTCAATGTAATGGTGCTTTACCATCAAACATGTAAATTTTACTCCTTGATTTCAGTACCACTTGTAGCCACTTTCATAGGTGGTTATTATTGGTACTCGTAATGAATAAGAAAGAAGGAAAACAATTAAAACCAGGTAGATGAACATTTCCTTCGGAATGCAAAAGGAAAACTACAACAAAAAGTGTGCCCAAAATTCATTGTGATCCCTCTATTTAGTTGGTCAGTTTTGTTTGGAAACAAAACTCTCCTCTCTTCCTCGTCTAAGAAACCACAGACACAAACAATATTAAAAGAACAACTATAATGCTTTCATTTCAAACTCTCTTGTAGTGAGATAATCCAGAAAGGCGAACGCTTCAGGGAAACTTCACATGGGCATTTTACGAGCCATAATGTAGGATAGAAACTTGACTGCATCTATTCTAAATAATTCAGTAAGTTTAGCAGTTAGGATAATAACATACTCAACAGGTCGTTAGGACAGTTATATACTCAACAGGTCTCGAGTATAAAACAAAACCCTACCAGAGTAAGAGAAGACGAGAATTGTAAGCAGGAATTTCATTAACATCCTAGTATGCATCAAAGTAATTTACTCAGTTCTGATCCCGTTGTCAGCAAAGTTGATACTTTTTTTCATTCAAACAGCTCCAAGTAGGCTTAGTCCAAGTAGGCTTAGTTCTGAAATGACTCAATTAAGTCTAAATATGACTGCAAATTCTAACCCTCCCTTCAATCAAGCACCCCCTCAAACAATTTTCTCATTCATTCACTCCATCAACAATCGAATCACATCCCCTCAATGCTATCACTATCAAAAATGTACATTAGATGAAGTCTATTACGTGAGATGAATAATCAAGCAAGAGAAATCGGAACATGATTTTATTTAGTGAGTCATACTCATTACAGAAAAAAGTCATGTCTTTCTTTAACGGAATTACTTTTTCACATACGAATTTTACTCTTTCACATACATTTTTCCATAACATTTCCATATGCTATCCTTTTCTTAAAACAATCTCTCTTCCTTTTCCTAAACTTAATCAAATTCATTTTATTTCCTAAACTTAATCAAATTGATAATTGTATAAACATTTAACCTAAAATCAAATTGAATACAATCTAATAATAATAATAATAATAATAATGAGGAATAATAATAATAATATTATGGTTGGTGGCAGCCGGTGGGGGCTGACCGGAAAGTTGAGGAGTGGGGGAGGGGGAGTGCAGGCGAGGGAGGGGGAGGGGGATTGCAGGCGAGCCGGTGATGTTGGTGCAGTAGGGCGGTCGGCGTCGGTACGGTGAACAGGCGAGAAGAGATGGGGAGCAGGGAGAGTCCAGGCGAGGGATGGGGAGGAGGAGGGAGGCCGGGGGAGGTGGAGGGAGGTCGGCAAGCAGTGAGTTCGGCCGGCGAAGTGGTCGGCCGGCGGTGAGGCAATACGGATTTGAATACGAAAATGTCAGTTTAAGAAAAAAGCAATGATCAGTGAAGTGGTCGGCCGGCGGTAAATTATCAGTGGTGAACGGAAGTGATGAGAGATGAGGGAAGAGAAAAAAAAAATTAATTGGGTGGGTGAATGAAAATATGATAAGGGTAATATTGTAAAATTCGTATGTGAAAGAGTAAAATCCGTATGTGAAAAAGCACGTCCCTTCTTTAAAGTTAACACCTTTTTTTCTCACAAGCAACTAAAACAACCTCATTAATTATTGCTTAAAAATCAAGAAAGTAAGATCTTCCTAGGAAATTTAAATTTTTAAATCATACCACATCCCCCATTTCATACAAAACCAGTACTTGACAGACCAATTAACTGAAAAATGAGTAAAAATGAATACACGTTATATAAAGGCAATATATCCTTCGTTGCAACACCGTTTTGCCCCTCAAATTTTTCACCTCCTAAATTCAAATCCCAGTAACACGATTGTGCAAAATGTTAAGTCATGCAACGAGTCTGGCCACACCCAAATGGAGGAGAAAGAGTCCCTTTCAAAAGCCTAATGAGTAATGAGATTCCACTCCACAAACCAATCGGCCATCGAGGGAGTAGTCCCTTAGCCTTATAAAGTGATAAAATCTCTCCCCGTCAATCCATGTGGGGGCACTCACATGTGAGAATTATATGTGTTTCTTCACACACAAATATTAACTATATTGTAATCCATAGACACAAACAGTGGCGAAACGAGGGGGTTAGCAGGAGCAGTCCCTTCCCCGAACAATCATTGCATCACTGGTTCGACCCCGAAATTCAAATTCGAATCCACTGGACACAAACAGTAACCCTATTCTAATCCATGTACACAAAACAGCTAATCCAACATCAAATTTGGCAATGGAAAATGCAGAATAAAGAGCATAAAACAAAATAACTAAAAAATAAGAGAGAAATAAAGAGAACTCACATTAACAGCAAGTATAACAGCACCTTCAGCAAGAAACAAAGTGAGATGACTAGTCAAATTAAAAGGGCAAGTAAGCCAAACCCCAGGTGGCACATTAAGCTGACCACCACCCTTTTTAGCAAACTTAGCAATGGCAGAAATAGCTCTCTCAAACGACCCAGTATTGTCAGTTACGCCATCGCCTACCGCCCCGAAATCCGTAAAATTGAATGCAATTGGCCTTAACTTGGGAATGTACCTCACTGGAGCTCTTCGGAAAAGAAGCAAACCATTGAGATTGTCACTTTGCCACATGAATACTGACCCAAATCCAAGGATCCATAAAACTATGAAAAGGGTTTTGTGATTTGATAATAATGTGACTGCCCATTTCTTTAATTCAAGTCTTTGTTGATGAAACATTGAGAATTAGTGAGAAAGTATGGGGCTTTTTAGTGGGGTTTAGTGGAATTGCATAGGGGAGTGAAGAGGGATGAAGGATTTGAGAAGGATGATTGAAGTTAAGGGTGATTTAGGTGCGAAGATGGGGATTGGTAAGGAGAGATGTCAGAATCAAAATCAGGTGTGTGATGAATTTGTTGGAGTGATTTGGAAGGAATGATGATGGTATCTATTGTTTGTGTAGTGAATAGTGATTAGGGAAAAGTTAATTAGATTACTTTGCTTTGGTATTGGTTGCAGACGTGCGCAGCAGCACAGGTGGCAAACGGGGGCAGTCGGGTCGAGTCCCCAGCCCGGTTATATCAGATTCGTGATAATCGGGTTAACATACTCTTTTGGGTCAATTTGGGTTTGGTTGGGTCGTTATTGGCCAACTTTGAATCAATTGATATGTCGGGTCAGATTATTATAGGTTCTAGTTAGTTCATTGCATTATTTCAAATGTTTTACCATTAAGTGTAGGTTTCAACCAATATTTTGGTTTTGATATTTTGTTATGTATCAAGGAAAACACTAATTATGCGTTCATTTTGATAAATATTAAGCTTAATAATTGTCGAATCATCAATTTTATCGGGTTCATATCAGGCCTGGTCGGTTCAGATTCAGGTCAATGATTATCGAGTCGTATCGGGTGTTGGTCGCAAACAGGTCGAGTCGGGTTGGTATCAAGTTGCTCATTTTTGGGCTCTACCTGATCATTTTCGAGTGAGTCGAGTCAAGTTTGTGGGTTTTAGTTGGTTGTGAGGTTTTTGAAGTCAGATGTCTTTTTTTAATGGTAAATTGACTGTATTTAAAACTTCACTTCTGTGTACCAAATTCATACACGATCGAAAATATATGTGATAAAAAAATTCAATTTAAAACTTAATTTAACCCAATAAAAATATATTTTATATGTCAAAAATTCATATTTTGATCATATCGGGTTTGGGTATAGTGTATAAGTGAACTGATAGTGGATTTGGTTTGGGTTTTCAATCGAGTTTAGATATGAGTTTTTTAAATAGTTTTTTTTACAGTTGGAAAGCGAGCAGTAAATTACAAAAGGGTAGCTCCTTTAGCTAATTTATGAGCTATCATATTACAGTTTCTAGGCACATAACAAACGGAAATACAATGAAAATTATGAATTAGATTAAAGATGTCTTCAATAATGACCTTCGTTCCATGGTGAGGGCGATTAACTTTCAGAATTTGGGATAACACCTGCAAACAATCAGAGAAAAGAGAAATATGAACGAACTTTGACTTCAAAGCAGCAGATAATCCTTCCCGGATAGCCATGACTTCGGTTTTTTAAATAGTTGATTGAGTGTTTGAATTGACAGTGTTTATCCTAAAACGTATTTGGTTCTTCGTTTAGAGCTTGGTAATGAGTAAAATATTTGAGGGAATTTTAAAATTTGTTTTTATACATTCTCCTCGTTATCAAATATGACTAAGTATCACTACTTCACTAGTGGTTTCACATATATACCTTCTCCCCAAAGCCGAGCAAACCCGATTCAACCCGCACCCTAGAATATTGTAATCCAAACCAACCCGACTCGACCCAATGACGACGCTGAACCCGACATGACCCGATGATCAGTGACCCAAACCCACCTAACCCAATGACGACGCTGAATCCAACACGACCCGATGATCAGTGACCCAAACGGCCAAACCCACCTGACCCAATGACGACGCTGAACCCGAAACGGCCCGATGATCAGTGACCCGAACCATACCTAACCCGATAATGGCAAGACTCGATATTGACCCAATTAAATTGATGACCCGGAAATTATTAAGTTTAATATTGATCAAAATGAAGGTAAATTATTGTTTAAATTGATACTTTTGACTTAATAATGAAGTAACTAAACCAAATAATGATTAAAAACTAAAGGGTTTTTCTATATGATAACCCTTAACTTTTCCAAATCCCACATGGTAACCCTTCATTTCCGAAAATTGCGATGGTAACCCTGTAGTGCATTAATTTTAGTTACCGTAACCATCAACTCTAATTCCGTCTATTAGAGACGTTAATTAGCATATGTGGACTTTGACTAGGCTGACTAAGCATGTGACTTGGCTTATTAATGTGTCTTACTAATATGACATGTAATAAACCAAAAAAAAAAAGAAAAAGAAAAAAGCTTTAAGTTGATCAAAACCCTTCAGTTTCTAACCTTCACTCTGTTTCTCTCATTTCATTCAATCTCTCAACCAAAAATAGGTTTTATACAAAGTTCACCTGTCATTAACAATATCGATCTCCTCCGCTCAACCTTTATCTGTTAGTGTTAAAGGTAATGGATTTCCCCTAAATATTGTTGTTTATATTTGATTATGGAATATTGATGTGTTTTGCTGTTATTATTTGTCTCTTTATTTTGAAAAGTTGTAATTTTTCATCTCCATTCTGGGTTTGTAACCTTAATTGATTGTTGTTTATTTTTTTAGAACACAAAATTTGAGTATGTTAATCTTTGAATGCAGAATGGAGAACATTGTGTTGAACCTGCATTATAGGGTGAATTTTGTTGAACTCTTGATTGAAGATACTGATAGGATTTTGCTTATTGATGTTTATAATGATATGTTTGATGAGGTATACGCAAAAAAGATTGAATGGCCTGAAAAACCTTCTTTAGCATATTTTTATACAATGGAGTCAGTGTTGTTAAGGAAAGACAATGATCTTTTGAAAATGTTTAATAGGTTAGGGGGAAGAAAATAATTGACTTATGGGTTGGGTCTAAGGTTGATCCTTGTCAAGTTCTTGTTTTGGCAAGACAACTGAGGGGTAATGGGTGTTCTAATGTTGAAAATTCTGAAGCTGTTGGGACTACTTCAGAGAAGGAAAAATCTGGTACAGTAAGGGAGAAATTACCTTGTAGACGAAGTGTTTTAAAACCTCAGACAGAACCTGCAGTGGTTTATGAAGCTAGTGAGTCATTTATTGATCCAATTGTAGAGGTAAATGATAAAGGCCCAATTGTTTGTTTATTGACACCAAGGAGAAAATCCAGATTGAACAAAACTCAAGTTACTGAGTCTAGGGAAACTGAACCTGATATTGTTGTGTTGAATGATGTTGAAGCTAGTTCTATTTTACTGGAAAAAAAACCCAAGATAATGAGTCTAGGGAAGTTGATAGTATTCTGTTGTCACCAAATAGAAGTGAAAGACACAACACCAGACACACAAATACAATTACTCCCACTTCACTAATTGTGCTATCAACCACTGCTACTACTAGGAGAACATCTCGTAGATTTAAGCGTTCACCAACTGTTCAAACATCTCAATCCCACCAATCCAAGTTTAAGATGGCTAGAACTAGTGCTTTGAGGAAAGGGTTATGTATCCCTAAAGACATATGCGCAGAAGTAGTTGTGAATAAAGAGAGCAGTAGAAGATTTAAGAGTTCTAGGTCAGGAGGGGTAAGGTTAAAGAGTAACTGTGATCCGGAAGCTTCTGAGAGTGATGGAACATATGTCTCATCTGAAGTAGAAGAGGATGATGAGGGGCATGATTTGTCTGACCTTGAGGCAGAGGATCATACAGTAATAGCAACACTTCAGAATGTTGATGATCAATATAACTCATATGAGGAGCAAGGACGATGGGTTGATGAGTGTGGGTGATACAATGCAAAATTGTTCAAAAATGGTGAGTTATATGAGAATAAAGTGTATCGGGCAATTAGGTTGAAACCTTGGCAGCTTTTTATGGATAAAGACCATTTTAAGAATGTGCTAAGAGACTATTGTGTGCAAGAAGGATTTAATTTGGTTGTTGTAAAAGCTGAGTGTAATGGGTATACGGCAGATTTTGCAACTGCAAATTGTGGTTGGAGAATACATGCAAGTGTGCTTCCTGATGGCAAAACATGGGAAATTAAGTCAATAAGAAGCCCTGACCATAGATGTGATGGTGTGAGAAATAAAAACCCAATGGCAAACTGTAAATGGGTGGCAAGTAAGTTAATGGAAGACATAAGGGCTAACCATGACATTTCTGCCAAATCAATTAATGACTTATTGATGAAAAGGTATGGACTAAAAATGCCTAATTCCTCTGTTTATAAGATGAACGAAATTGTCTTGAAAGAAATCAATGGAGGGCATGATGAGTCATATAGGCTTTTGTGTCAATATTGTGAAATTGTTAAACATACCAACCATGGTAGTGTTGTCGTGGCCTCTGGTTCCATCAACCCTGATGGTGTACTTCAATTCAAGTCATGTTTCATTTCATTCCATGCTTAATTTACTGGGTTAATTAGAGGTTAATTAGTGGATGGTGCTCACTTGAAGGGGAATTATGGAGGGGTGTTGTTATCTGCAGTTACCCTAGATGGAAACAATGAAATTTTCCCTATAATTGTTGCTATTGTTGATTCTGAAAATAAAGAAAGCTGGTGTTACTTTTTCTTGCAACTAAAAAAATTGGTGAATGATTGTGGAAGAGAAGGCTGGACTATAATCTCAGATAGGCAGAAGGTATGTACATGTTTCTTTATTAATTTAAATTTGTATATGAAATAATCACCTATTTATTAAATGGTTTATCACATGTATTTTTTCTTCTATCACCACATAGGGTGTTGAACCAACCTTAGAGGCTATCTGGCCTGAGGCATACAGGCGGTTCTGTGCAACACTTGTGCAAGAACTTTAAACAAGAACACCCTGGCATATTGATGCATGGGCTGTTTTGGAGAGTGGTGAATGTTACAAATGAGTATACTTTTAAAAAAGCTCTTGAAATGGTAGTCCAACATGCTGGTCTAGGTTTTGCAAGATGGTTCTTGGATTTGGGTGACAAAGAAGCATGGGCCAAACATAAATTAGACCCTAGGCTTTGTTGTGAAGACAATACTAGCAACTTTGTAGAGAGTTTCAAAGCTACTCTTGGAGTTCATAGGTGCAATCCAGTTTTGGCTCTTCTTGAAGGTAAGTCAAAATAGATCAGAAATTCGCCAGCTAAAGGCGATCTCACTTCAACGGGTTTAGCCGAAATATAACATCTAAACAATTTGGTTAATTTGAATATGTTTGCAATACTAATTTAATTTGTTATATTGTAATAGGTATTAGAATAATGTCAATGGTTAGGCATGCCTCTAGACAAGCAGCTGCTGATAGTTGGCCAGATGAGGGGATATGCCCCAACATATTAAACAGATTGAAAGACCTCACAAAGGATTCTAGACATTGTTATTCATATTCATCAGGCAATGGTGAGTTTGAAGTTCGTGATGATGGTTATTTTCAACCTGTTAATCTTAACCTTAGGACATGTAAATGTGGTGCTTGGCAAATTAGTGGAATTCCATGTAAGCATGTAAGGAGTCTGCTGATTTTGTAAGTGAATGGTTCACTGTCAAGAGGTACAAGGAAGCCTATGGGTTGAATATCCACCCAATTGCAGACTCAGCTCAATGGTCGACATTTAATGTGCCTTCATTAGAACCACCCCCACTGAGAAGGGCTATTGGTAGACCATCGAGAAACAGAAGAAGGGAGCCAGGGGAGCAAAGAAAGGGGAAAAGATCAATTGTTATTAGGTGCAAGAAGTGTGGGTGCATGGGACACAACTCCAAAACTTGTAAAGGAGGATTGACTGCAAAAGAAAAAGGGCATCTTCGAGGGAATGTTACTAACAAGCGCACAAAGACAAGTCAGCCAAGCTCATCAAGGATCAATTTTACATCTTTGAATCATTTGGAGGCATTGGTAATGGTTACCAAGACTTCAACTTCAGCCCACCCTCCTCCTACTAATCAAAGCCAGCCTTCTACAAGTACTCAAAGACCACAACAAAAAGGAAAGAAAAGAAAGCAATCAGTTGCCAACTGAAGACAAAAGGAAGCTGTCATTATGATGTTATTTTGCTTTCACTTATGTTTTGTTATCACTTATATAATGTGAGAACTTGAAATGGAATCAGTCTTTCTTTTTTGTGATGTGGTTAGTCTCTTTTTTGACATGATTCAGAAACAATATGTATTCCTTTTTGCTGGAATGAACTAGCTTTGGTAATATAATCATGGGTTTTTAATGAAATACAAATGCATTTAAACAATGGTTTTTATGAAATACAAGTGCAATTCCAAGATTTGCATGGTTATTATCATTTCACAAAACCCATTAACTCAATTACAACTTATAGATGATAGCTATTACAAGTACCATAAACATAAAAGCAATCAACTTAACATAAAACTTCATTACATTTGCTAATTGAACAAAATCATTCTTCAACTTTTCAATATCTTCATTTCTACCTCATAACAATTCTTCAAATCTACCCCCTTGCTAAAAATCACATGATTGTCACTTAAAACTAACAAATATATTGCATTCTTGACATTTAAAATATGCTTTTCTCGGGTTGCTCATAGACCCAAAAAGTTTGATAGCCGCATTTCGTCCATAACTATTACAAGGTTGGTTAAGAAACTCCATTCCTACTATTGGTTGGGTTTTCCAATTTGAGGAGAAAGACAAAGCTATTGGAGGAAAATGCTAAGTTAATAAAAAAAAAGGAAGAAGATGAAAAATAAAAACAAGAAAATAAAGAGAGGAGAAGACAAGAAAAGAAGAAGATGAAAACAATTAGGTTCATAAAGGGGGAATATGAGGGAAAATAAGGGGGGAATTGGAGGGAAATGATAAGGTAATAAAAAAAGCCAAGTCACATGCCTAGTGAGCCGAGTCAAAGTCAACATATGCTAATTAACGTCTCTAATAGACGGAATTAGAGTTGATGGTCACGGTAACTAAAATTAATGCAGTACAGGGTTACCATCGCAATTTTCGGAAATGAAGGGTTACCATGTGAGATTTGGAAAAGTTAAGGGTTACCATATAGAAAAACCCAAAACTAAATTTAATAGTGAATTTTGAAGTATTGTGATAAAGTAATCCGATCCGATAACGACCCGACATATCCTTTGACCCGAAATTACCCACCCCGATCCCGAAACGACAACCTACCCCGATATGTCTCGAACCCTATATGACTCGACCAACCCAAACTCGATCCGACTAACCCGATTGCCACTCTAGCAATAACCGACGACCCATGATCATTGGACTACCCCAACTCGACCCATTTTTTCTCAATTTAGGCAGGCTCTTTATATAGGCCCATAAAAAAGGTCCTAGCCCAGCATACAAGACATGGCATATCTATATTTGGCCGACCCAAGTTCTAAATCCCAAGGTAAATTAATTCTTTTTATAAAACCGTTTTGTAGTAGTAAGAATTGGTAAAAAGAGAGTTAATTAAGCATGGGAAAAAGGATGATACATCGAAGGTAGAGATGAAAGTGGGTACGTGGGCTGTTGGGTCAGCACGCCAAAGCACGGCCCACGGCCTATTTTAGCACGACACGGAGTTGGTACGGTCCAGCACGACATGCCACGCTATGGGTCGTGGGCCGTGCTTGGGCCGAAGTTTGAGATAAAAGACCGTGCCTAGGCACGACACACTCAAAATACAAAAAAATTGAGTTAAAGTGGAAGATTTGGTAAGGCACGCTCAAGCACGACACAACACGGCACGACACGCATGAGCCGTGGGCCGTGCCTGGCCGCCATTTTCATTTGACTGGCACGGCACAAAACCCACTTTCATGGGCCTGAGCCATGCCATTTTCTTCTCCAAGCACGGTGGGCCAGCACGAGGCACGACCCACTTCCATCTCTAATCAAAGGAACTATCTCAGACTTTACTTGCAGAGCAAATAAATAAATTTTTTGAGTTGCCTATTTTTTTTAGTATAAAAAAATTTGTGATCATCGACATAAACTTTCTGAGGATAGACATAAACTTTTTGAGCATAGCAATAAAATTCCCGTGCATGAAAATAAACTTTTTGAACTTTTTAAATTTTGAGTTACAAAAAATAAAATTACGACATACAAGAATTCTAATGAAATTTTTTTATAGTCGTATCCGCTAAGAAAAGAGATTCTGTATAATTGTATCCACTAGAAAAAAAAATATTTCGAGTATGATAGTAAAGTTTATGAGCTGTATAGTTCTATCAACGTTGAAAACAAATTCTAAGTATTGTAATAAAGGTTTTTATTTACTCCTCCGTATCACAAAAAAATAAATACATATGGGTATTCTACTTAAGTTCTTTTTGAGTTGTAAAGATACTTTCGCCTTAAAAAGTTACGAGTATTCTAATGAAATTTTTTATGTTTAATCCTGTGAGTAGCAAATTATATGAGACTTTTTAAGCACCGTGATAAAGTTTTTGAGCTGTATAATTTTATTTGCTTAGATTCCGAGTATGCTAGCAAGTAGACTTTCTGAGCATCGCAATAAATTTTTTGAGTTGTGTAGCTCTATCCACTAAGAAAAAAGAATTTGAGCAAGATAGTAAAGTTTTTGAGCTCTTTGAAAAATGACACTTGTACCCTTGGAGGTAATACATCTGATGTATAATTCACGATCTGATCAAGTACTCCTTTCCATTTTTTTTTGAGCCAAAGTTTGTTTTACTTTGACTACTATAAATATGTTGAGAATATATAAACATTAATTCATAAAATTAACATACTCATATTTGTTATCAAGTTTCTCGTAAAATATTATTTCCAACGGTAAAAAAGTATATATACATGTTGAAAAATGTGGTTGAGTTATCGTCGTGGAGATTACGTAAGAGCGATTGAGAATATAGAAAGTGAATGGGAGGTACTTTGTAAATGATACTCCCTCTCATTCATGCCAAAGATTATTGAGTTTATCACACTTGTCGATCGAGCCGCGTTTTTACAGCGTGAATATCTTTAGTTACACTTTAATAAAATTATAAAATCACAATATTATTGGAGCATGGATACAAATCATACAATGATGATTAATTAATCAAAGATCTCACATGATTATATATATTTAATACTAAATATTCTTTACAACCTATCAAACGAATATGTCTGTCTTAAAAGACACAATAACACACACACAACTTGGTTCCCAAGTCCATTTCTCTCATCTTTGACACCGACCGAACAATCAACAATGAAAATCGAAAATAAATCGAATCAATCTCTACAAAAGTTAAAACTTTTGTGAGTGTATGTACAATAACTCCCTCTATATTCCGTCATGAGACCAAATTCATTGCACAAGAAAATTGTAACAGCCACCTATGACTCCTTATTGCAAAAAAAAACGAGGTTCATTTGGTTGGTGTGATGGCTAAAAAAAGTTACTTGTTATATTTCTTAAGTAGTAATTGGATGTACTTATTCGATGTTCTGCTTTTGGCAAGTCTTCAATTGGAAAAATTTACGTAAATGCTTCCACACACGTACTCTCGTAGTCTAGGAGTATACAAGTGTCATAGATTTGGTTTGAAAATTATATAAGAACTTTCAAACTGACGTGCTTTGGCTTTTTATGTCAAGTTGTCTGCATTTACGTTGCTATACTTAATTAATTTGACAATGCAAGTGTTTTTGTTTCTTAGATTTGTGTTATTTTTATTGTCGTTTTTATTTTGGTCAGGGTAAAATACAAATTCTATCCCCTTTAATTTAAAAAGTCGAGGAGAATGTCAATTTGATAAGGAAGTGGTGATTAAAACATTAGTGATAATATTGGTAATTCATTTCTTTAACATATTTAATTTAAAAAGGGACAATTAATTTGAAATAAATTTTGAAGAAAAACGACAATAAAAGTGTAATGGAGAGATTATATACAGAGTTGTTGAAAAGTCTTATTCTTGGTGGTATTTTAACAATTATTTCGAGATTTTGACTGAGATTTTAACATACTTCATCCATGCATAACCAAACATACCATTCATTTTTTTGACATTATTTATAGAAGAAGGAAATTTTCGATATTACTAACAGTAAATATGTATGCATATCAAGGCGTTAGACGATTGTCCCCACTAATCGTCTCTTGCATGGCCAAAATTAGAAACCCATATTCTGTACCTAGCTTTCCCTTTCCATGGTAAAGTTACTTTCTCCCAATAATATTCTTCCTGCATGTACCAAAGTAATACATGAACGAGAACGACTATCTGATTGAGACTTGAAAGCCCTGTGTTGTTAGTCTGTTAGGTAAAAATATACAATGAACAATACCTATCTTGGCTTTAGTATTGTATGTGATAGACGAGAAGCCATCATCTTCCTCTTCAAGAAATTACCTTCATACTCACTCCGTCTCGGTCAATTGTTGCCCTTTTATTTTGACACAAAGAGCAAGGAAAGAGTGGGATCATTTGTGGTTCCACTTAGTGGATGACAAGTGGATAATTGTCCAATTGAGTGATCAAATTACCCATAAAAAACCTTCTGAATATAGAAAGGACAACAATTCACTGAGACACCCTAAAAAGGAACAAGACAACAATTGACCGGGACGCATCGAGTAGATAAAAAGGCGGCCACATGCTTGGTCAAGAAATTACCTTATAGAAAGAAAGGCGACTACGGGCCGACAGTGGCATATCTAGAAACCGTAGACAGGGGATGCAAAAACTCACATAAATAAAACATCGAGTTAGTAGCGGTTTTTAGTTCCGATAACGAGAAAGTGGGTACACATACAAATTTTCTTAAACTAAATTTATTTTTCACAATTGACTAGAGTAAATATTATATAATCATTTAGAAGGGTCGTCACATTTTATACAACGAATCTGAAAATTTTGTTTGTGAATCCTTTTTATACGTGAAGAGTATAACATAAATATTTTCATAACGCAATAAATACATTTAACTATGCTATGTCACAATAAACAATTTAATTTATGACATTAATTTGTACTTAACTCGGCATATTTATGATCCTAGCAAATTAGCCGCCAAAGATGAAAATAAGATAATTTGAAAACTTGGGGTCGAACCCCTGACCTTTAGTAAAGATAGCAGGTCGTAAACCACTAAAACACAACACTCAAGATGATATATTATGAAACTAATATGTATAAGAGACTAAAATATTGAGGGATGAAAACACACCTACTACATCCCCCGTCACTACAAGAATTCTGGTTTCAGGCGACTGTAATAAGGCGACTAATCATAGTAGTCGCCAATTTGGCGATTGAAAATAGACTAGGGCGACAGAAAGTAGTCGCCAAATTGGCGACTAAAACAATCCTCCAACTTTTCTAAAAAAAACACGGGCGACCGAAAGTGGTCGCCAAATTGGCGACTGAAAATGCATTTTGGCGACCGATTTCAGTCGCCAATTTGGCGACTACCAAAGTCAGCCGCCAAACTGGTTTACATAGCAGAAATCGCGAATCCGATGTACATTATCCAACTTTACTAATTCTAAATCAACCGAACACCAAACCCCTATTACTCTAAAATTCCGACACCACCACTACTCCACTCCGTCAACCACCACTCCGACACCACCACGGCCGGATCTTTGTCCTCTCCTTCTTCTTGTGTTGCTTTGTTTGTTCTAATTGTTGAAGGTATAATATATTTGTTCTAATTTCAATCCTTAGATTAATTTAGTTTGTTTGTTTAACTTGTGATTTCTACTAGTATTAAGTTGATTTTATATGTTTATATAAACATTTGTGATTAATTGGTGTAATTTTAATCCTTAGATGTTATATGTTTGGTGTAATTTCAATCCTTAGATTAATTGGGATTTTTTTGATAATGGTTAGTGTTTGTGTTGTTAGTATTGTTTTTGTTAGTATTTGTAATTTTGATTAGTGTTAGTGTTGTTAGTATTGGTTTTTTGATAATGATAAATTGGTTAGTGTTAGTGTTGATAATATTGTTTTTGTTAGTATTTGTAATTTTGATTAGTGTTAGTGTTGTTAGTATTGAGTTTTGATAATGATGATAATGGTTAGTGTTAGTTTTAGTATTGTTTTTGTTAGTATTTGTAATTTTGATTAGTGTTAGTGTTAGTATTTGATTTTGATAATGATGATAATGGTTATGTTAGTGTTAGTGTGGTTAGTTTTGCTAGTATTTTTTCACTCATTAAGGTGATGTTATATGTTAGTTAGTTACTAATATTATCTTTTAATTTGTAATTATTGTTGTGTGGGTTAATGTTTATATTAAAATGAAGAGATTGGAACGTACATGGATGTACGAAGAAAGACTTGATAAGAAAAGACGTCCTACCGCTAGATTTATAAAGGGGGTTGCCGAGTTTATTGAATTTGCTAAACAACAAGATGAGTATGATTTAGTAGTAAACAAACTTAGGTGTCCTTGTATTAAATGCGAAAACATGAAATATCTACATGACATTGAGGTTAAAGAACATCTTTATACAAACGGGTTTTGTCCAAACTACTACAATTGGATTTCTCATGGAGAATCTTATTTTTCACTTCCCGAACAATCTCAAATCCCACAAAATGAGAACCCATATAGAGATATGGTAGTTGATGCCTTTGAGTCTAATATTTTCAATAATGATCATATACCAATGAATGAAGAAGAACCACACCCACAAGCAAAAGCCTTTTTTGACATGTTAAAGGCTTCTGAAAAACCATTATATAAAGGGAACAAAATATCATTGTTAGAAGCCGCCTCTAGGATAGTGACTTTGAAATGTGAGTACAATTTGCCATTTAATTGTGTTGATGACATTGATTCTTTGATTGAGGATGTTATCCCCGATAATAATGTCATGACCCGATCATTATTCTACAATACCAAAAAAGTAGTGAAAGGTCTACAACTTCCGCATTACAAGATTGATGCATGTCCCGATGGATGTATGCTCTTTTGGAAGGATGATGCCTTGCTTGACAAGTGTAGTAAATGTCAAAAGGCTAGATATAAGACAATTGAGGGAAGTATTGTCTTGAAGGGTAAAAAAGGAAAGAATGGAAAAGAGAGAGGTGAAAAGAGTAAGAAACCAATACCCGAAAATCCCGTAACTTACTTTTCTCTAGCTCCTAAACTTCAAAGAATGTTTCCTACCAAAAACATTGCCGAGCAAATGAGATGACACAAGGAAAATCCTCGTACTCCGG
This sequence comes from Heliosperma pusillum, assembly GCA_022085475.1. Classification (NCBI taxonomy): domain Eukaryota; kingdom Viridiplantae; phylum Streptophyta; class Magnoliopsida; order Caryophyllales; family Caryophyllaceae; genus Heliosperma; species Heliosperma pusillum. Next base: position 50,552 of record JAIUZE010070033.1, read on the forward strand.
AAAAGATGTGTCATCCGAGTGATGGAAAGGAATGGAAGCGGTTTGATATGCTTTATCCCGACTTTGCCGAGGAACCCCGTAATGTGCGACTTGGCCTGTGTACGGATGGTTTTGCTCCATTCGGTCAGTATGTTAAAAAGTACTCTTCTTGGCCCGTATTGGTCACTCCATACAACTTACCACCTTGGTTATGTATGAAAAAACAATTCATCTTCTTGTCACTAATTATTCGTGGCCATGATAATCCAAAAACCGCCTTAGATGTTTATTTGCAACCTTTGGTGGAAGAATTGAAACAATTGTGGGAAGTAGGTGTGCAAACATATGATGTGTTACTAAAGCAAAATTTTCAACTAAGAGCTTCATTGCTGTGGACCATTAATGATTTTCCCGCCTACGGTATGCTATCTGGATGGTCTACCGCGGGAAAAAATGGCATGTCCTTGTTGCATGTACCAAAGCAAAGCATTTTCGCTTCCTTGTTCCAAAAAAGTGAATTGGTTTGATTGTCATAGACAATTCTTACCGGAGGGGCATGCCTTTAGGAGCAACAAAAAAGCTTTCAGAAAAGGTATTGTGGAGCGAAATCATGCTTTAGATCGACTTCCGGGGGATAAGGTGTGGGATATGGTTTGTTATTTGTCACGTACTGTTGATTGTACTAAAGCAGAGACGGATTAGCTGAAAAAGAAGAAAATTGGTTGGTTTAAAAGAAGCATTTTTTGGGATATTCCTTATTGGAAGACGATGTTAATTAGGCACAATTTAGATGTAATGCATATAGAAAAGAACTTCTTTGAGCAACTGATTCAGACGATTATGGATGTAAAGGGAAAGCCTTGTGATACTGTTAAATCACGAGAAGATTTTCAGACAATTTGTCATCGTCCCAAACTTCACATTCGTAGCGATGAGTCTAAGCCAAAATCTATTTTTACACTTGACAAAGCTCAAAGGAAGGTATTATGTGAGTGGTTAAGAAAGTTAAAATTTCCAAACGGATATGCATCCGATTTTAGTCGATGTGTTGATATGAAGGAGCTAAAGTTGCAAGGCTTGAAAAGTCATGATTGTCATATCTTCATGGAACGATTATTACCTGTATATTTGAGACATCTCCTCCCCACTCCTGTGTGGAATACAATTGTTGAGATAAGTCAATTTTTTCGAGATTCATGTTCGTCTTCAATATGTGTTGATGACATGATTCGTCTTGAGGAGCAAATACCAGAGATATTGTGTAAGTTCGAGATGATATTTCCTCCATCATTTTTTAATTCCATGGAGCATGTACCGATATATTTGCCTTACGAAGCCAAAGTGGGAGGCCCCGTCCAATATAGGTGGATGTATCCATTTGAAAGGTAAGAGCTAACTAGTAATTAAATTATAATTATTATCGTACTATATAATTAATTTAATATTTATATACTAGTCTTAACAACTATTAATCCCATCAATTATTGATTCTTAATCACGTGAAGAAGAAAATTGGTAACAAAGGTCGGGTTGAAGGTTCTATATGCAATGTGTATTTAACGGAAGAGATTGCAAAGTTTTGCTCTCTTTACTTTGAAAAACATATAGAAACCAAAGAAAAATACTTGAGTGTTGATAAAGCGGATGAACTTGAGACAAGTTTACCCGAGTTTTTCCATATGCATGATGATGAGGTTTGTTCATCAATTGGGGGAACAAGATATTTGGATGACAAAGAATATGATCGTGCTCACCTTTACGTTCTTTCTAATTGTGAGATTTTGGAATCATATGAAACGGAGTTTGTGAATGATTTCATTAAAGCACATCCTAATGTGAATAGAGATGATGTTTGGAGTAACCATGAGGATCAATTTGCAGCATGGTTTCGGAACCATGTAATTGAGTTAAATATCCAAGATGATTTGATAAGGACTTTGCCTTTGGTCCTTCACGAATGGTTAAAACGTGGAATCGTTACTCGGTCAACGGATTTAATTTCCATACATTCAACTACGGTAAAGATAAGGCTAGGTGCAATTATGGTGTTACTATTTCTTATCTTAATGACAATGAATACTATGGTGTAGTTGAGGATATCTTTGAGTTGAGCTATATTGGGCGTGAGCGTTCTTATAAAACTCTGTGGCCGGTATGAAAGTTCATGAACGTTATAAACTCGTCGAAGTGAATCATACCCGGACATACTCAAAGTATGATCCATTTATACTCGCACATCAAGCCAATCAAGTATATTTCGCTTCTTATCAAAGCACGAAGAATGATAGAAATCAAAAGCAGTGGTGTGCAATCTTTAAGACAAAAGCACGCTCACAAGTAGATACGACTTTTTTTCAAGAAGAAATAGTATCTAGTAGGTTTATGTTGTGCCCACCTGATGAAATCATTTATGAGAATGGAAATGAAGAGGGTGAGGATTTGGAAAACGAGGATGGTGATGGTCAAGTTGACGGTGATGGTGGTGGTGATAGTGATGATGATAATGAATCAGATGGTGATGATGATGATGACGACTTTGATGATGATGATTAATTGGGTAAAGATATATATTTTTTTTTTTAATTAAGTTGAAAGGCTTTCATTATTTTTATGTTTTTATTTTATGTTTTAATTTTATGTTATTAACAGTTTCTAACAATTATATTTGTGTAATTTTAGATGGCGGGAGGTCGAGGTAGACAACGTGGCGGCGGTTCAAATAGACGCCATAGTACTTCTTCAGTCGACGAGGAGGATATGGAGGTTATTGATCAGGGTCTGGTGGTTGAGGAATCGACCAATGACGATGAGTCCTCTGATCAGGCATCGGAGATCCAGTTCACCTCGGACGGGAAGATGATACTTGATCCCGCGGGTTTTTGGTAAGACAACGACCAATGTCTTTAATTTATTATTTTATAATTATTTTACATTATTTAACATAAATGCATACTTGTCCTTAATAATATATATATATATTATTTTTCAGGTTTTTGGCTCAAAAGGTTGTACGAGGTTGTACTCAAAGTACAAAGATGAAGATGAGTGGGGTTGCTCCTACTTGTTGGACAAATGCTACACCCACACAAAAAGAGGAATGACTCAATAACTTTAGGGTATATTTTTGTTTTTATTTTGTTATATTATTAAAATTTTCAATTTTTAATTTATTTTACTAATACTTACCTTTTTTTGTAGAAAACATTTGACTGCCCGGCGGGATTAGAGTATATTGTACGTGAAAGGTACAATAAGACATGCAGAAGACGGTGAAAGGACAACATGTATAAGGTTGTCAAGAGGAAGAAGGAGCCGGAGCATATGAGAGGTATTTAATTTCTTTTGTTATTTGTATATAGTTATAATTTAATACAATTTTATCATATTTTACAATACTAATTTAAATTGTAGGTGGTGCATATGAAGAAATGCTTAAATATCGTGAAACTCCGGAGTTTTTGGCTAAGTCGGCCCAAGCATCAATAAATAAAAGAGGAGGAAAAAAAGATGGAGCGGTTGAGCCTTCACATCACGGAGGATCTAGATCTTTCTTGGACCTAGTTTTTGGTGTAACTTTACATTTTAATCCACTTTTTCGTCCATTTGAAAATTATAACTTAAATTCTTTTTATTATTAAAATCGTCTTATACAAGTCTTTCTTCGTTTAGAAGGGTAAGAAGAAAAAAGGTAACACGCCCACGGCTCCGGAGCTCTTCCTTGACACCCATTCCCGACTCCAAGAGAATATAAGATATTGGATTATGCCAAAAGATAAGGAACTATATGTAAGTTTCAAACCATTTTTGGATTTTTACAATAAGTTCATTTTTTTGAATGTTTATCTTATTTTGTAGTTATTTTTGTGGGAAATAACTGTTTACATCCCTTAAAATTTAGGATTATAACAAAATTATATAATATGAATTGCAAGTCATAGATATGAAAACGATACAAATATAGAGAAAATGAATTAAACCTTTGGTCCTTAGCAAAATCGGCATAAGAACAGATATCAAAGTAGATATCCTCCTAATTGTCTCACCCAAGATAGATTGAGATATGCCCTTCTCCTTTGCTAGAAAGATGATTAAAAGTTACAGTTAACTTTTTAGGTTTTTGTGTGTTGTGTGTGATGGAGGCACAAGTGAGAGAATAGAATTAGGTTAGAATTTCTTTCCTTGTTCCCTTGATCTCACGGCAATAGTAGGTCATTTATGAGGAGATTTAGTCTCCTCAAATAACTACCCATTGACCGGAAAAACCCGAGTGTATCTGGACACTTTTTCCGGTCATTTTAGCTTCTAATATAATGTAATATATTATAATCGTCATTAGTCAAAGACCGACATTATAATACATCATTAATTATAAATATCCGTATATTTATAATTTTCCAATTAATTATAACGGTTTATGTTTAATTAGCTTACATTATATACAACAATTAAATATAACCTTTTATATTCAATTTACGAATTACAGTTAATTCGTCTTAGCTAACATTATTTAATCGTTATTAAATAATTATATCATCATCACATTGACTAACCTTTTAGTCAAAAACACCGACTAACCTTTTAGTCATTTAATAAGGCATCAATATGATTATTTTCTCAAATAATCACATCTCTCAATCACATCCTTTAGGTGTGACTTTTAGGGACCAGTTGATCACCGCCATCTGTATGACAATAACGTCAAACTTATCTAGCAAGCCAACCGTTATCGATAAACGTTAATCAACTGATTACAATACAAAGTATACCCTGTGAACTTACAGAGATTTATTTATGTTATTGCACTAACTGTGGAGGACACTGGCTCCAACAATCTCCCACTTGTCCGTACAAGTGTATGTGCGATAACCGATTCTCATATCCATAATAAATTTCTCCCACTCAATGTAAACCAATTTGCAAAGTCCGTATTCACAAAGGTCGTAGTTTACAAGTGATCTGTATCAAGAGTGGTTTCCCCGACTAGAGAGTAATTTAACTGATAAACGAATCTTCATTCGAGCATGGCCATGCATTTCAGTTACAGCTCCTCGAGTGGCCCTGAGAAATATCATATCCTGATAAAGGTTGGATATATTCTTCAACTCGAATCTTGCAGATACAAGCGCAGTATGAAATGACCCAGTGAAAATATACTTAGCCTCCTGTTACGGTCGACCATGAGAAAGAAACCAAAGTCACCCAAAAACTGCCTTTATCTCAAGAGACAGTCGATAGTCAAAAGAATCGACTCTAGGAACACTATGGACGTCCAATCCACGACCTGGCACTAAATGTTTTTACACATTTAGGACTCCATAACGTTGTCACGATGTCCTACGAGGTATCTTTATAACTCGTATCTGTGATCGATCAGTCAACCGTTTGACTTATGGCTCGTTGAACCCACCATCAATCGACGTCACAAAATAATTGCCAGAGTTATCAGCTCATGTAGGCAATTACGGACCCAAAACAAAATATAATGTAATTCAGTTCACTTTGTGGTGTTCAATGTTGTTAGTACAACCCACATGAAAAACAAAATATATAACAAAACGATGATTTCATAGATAGTTTTATGAAAAAGATAAAGGTGTCTAATCCATATAAAACAACTAATACAACTCAGGAACACGCTTAATTCCCATGGAAATGACGTGCCCTTCATGCTTATCATATCTTAACGGTTTAGTGAGAGGATCTGCAACGTTATCATCCGTAGCAATCTTGTCTATCACTATCTCCCTTTGCTCCACGTAATCTCGGATCATGTGAGCCTTCCGTTGTACATGCCTAGACTTGTTGCTGGACTTAGGCTCCTTAGCCTGGAAGATGGCACCACTATTATAACAATAGATGGTGATCGGGTCATCCGAACTAGGAACTACAGTTAGTCCTTGTAAGAAGTGACGCATCCATATAGCTTCCTTCGCAGCCTCTGAAGCAGCATAGTACTCGGACTCAGTCGTAGAATCTGCTATAACAGTTTGTTTGGAGCTTTTCCAGCTGACCGCAGCGCCATTAAGAGTAAAAACGAATCCAGACTGAGATTTCGAGTCATCTCGATCAGTTTGGAAGCTAGCATCTGCGTAACCGATTGCGCATAGCTCAGTGTCGCCTCCATAAGTCAATTACCAATCTTAGTCCTCAGTATGGATTAAGGATATTTAACTGCTATCCAGGGTGTTCACCCGGATTGCCTTGGTAAAGGACTTGTCATATCACTGCATATGCCAGTCTTGACGTGTGCATATCATGGCATACATGATCGATCCTATAGCGGATGCATAAAGAATCCGACTTATGCGCTCGACCTCTTCCGATGTCTTTGGTGCCTGAGCTTTACTCAAATGCATCCCAGAGACCATTGGAAGGTTCCCCTTCTTGGAGTTGGTCATGCTGAACCTCTCAAGAAGCTTATCTATATAAGACTCCTGACTGAGGGATAACATCCGTCGTGATCTATCTCTGTAGATACGGATCCCCAAAATTCTTTGTGCCTGACCCAGATCTTTCATCTGGAAATGGTTCTTTAACCAAACTTTTACCGAAGTTAAGAGAGGTATGTCATTCCCAATCAAGAGTATGTCATCGACATACAATATTAGGGAGACAATCTTGCTCCCACGGACTGGATATCAGCATGGTTCACGGACCGTCGGAGTAAATCCATTCTCTTTTTCACCTGGTCGAAACGATGATTCCAACTCCGAGAAGCTTGCTTAAGTCCATAAAGGGAAAGCTTTAGCTTGCATACATTGTAGGGATTTTAGGATCAATTGAAACCTTGGTTGTACCATGTACAACGCCTCCTCCAAATAACCGTTTAAGAAGGCGGTTTTCACATCCATTTGACAAAGTTGCTAGTAATGTGAAAGGCCGGGCCACAATCGCTAAGATTTCCGATGGAAAGCAGATAACTACGGGTGCAAAAATTTCATCATTATTTGCAATCCTTGACACTTAGAGTGAAACCTTTTGCCACTAGTCGTGCCTTGTAGGTATCTGGTTGTCCTTCTACAGAATGCTTTCTTTTGTAAAGCCATTTGCACTGAAGAGGCCGAACCTTATCAGGTAAGTCAACCAGATCCCATACATCATTCTCATACATAGAGTCCATCTCGGATTGCATGGCTTCAAGCCATAGCTTAGAGTCGGAACAGGTCATGGCACCTTTATAGGTAGCGGGTTCGTTACTCTCTAGGAGTAAAATGTCATCTCTCCCATTCTCCTCGACCATACCAATGTATCTGTCTGGAGGAATGGAGACTCTACCCGACCTTCTAGGTTCCTCAGGAATATTTACCGCAGCCGATGATGAGGGAACAGTTTCCTCCATTGGTAGCTCGGTTGTTGGTTCTGGAATCTCCGACAGATCGAAGGTTTCATTACTTGTCCTATTCTCGAGAAACTCCTTCTCTAAGAACGTCGCACTAGCCGCAACAAAAACTCGATGTTCGGTAGGCGAGTAAAAGTAATGACCAAACATCCCTTTTGGATAACCAATAAAGTATGTCTTGACCGATCGTGGTCCGAGCTTATCGTCAGGTCTCCATTTGACATAAGCCTCGCAGCCCCAAACCCGAATAAAGGACAAGTTAGGGACCGTTCCCTTCCATAGTTCATATGGAGTCTTGTCTACAGCTTTAGACGGACTTCGGTTAAGTATTAGAGCAGCTTACAATAGAGCATATCCCCATAATGAGTCAGGCACAACCGTGTGACTCATCATGGATCGAACCATATCAAGCAATGTTCGATTTCTCCGTTCGGACACACCATTCAATTGTGGTGTTCCAAGTGGAGTTAACTGTAGTACTACACCACAGTCTTTAAGGTGTTGATCAAACTCATTCGAAAGATATTCGCCACCACGATCTGAACGTAGTGCTTTAATCTTTCTATCCAGCTGGTTTTCAACCTTATTCTGGAATTCCTTGAACTTGTCAAAGGACTCACTTTTATGCTTCATTAAGTAGACATATCCATATCTACTCAAATCGTCCGTGAAAGTGATAAAATATCTATAGCCATCTCTAGCGTTGATTGACATAGGTCCACACACATCAGTATGTATGAGTCCTAATAGGTCAGCAGCGCGCATTCCAACACCTTTGAAGGAAATTCGAGTCATTTTGCCTATGAGACATGATTCACACGTGCCAAAAGATTCATAGTCAAATGGGGAGATAGTCCCATTATCAATGAGCTTTTTCACGCGTTTTTCATTTATGTGTCCCATACGGCAATGCCATAGATAGGTTTGATCTTTGTCACCAACCTTTGCTTTCTTATTACTCACATGCATTATATCTGTGGTTTGATCTAAAACATATATTCCATTCATGGAAACAGCTTTACCATAAATCATATCGTTTAAAGAGAAAATACAGCTATTATCCTTTATTACAAACGAAAATCCGTCCTTATCAAGTACGGAAACTGAAATAATGTTTTTCGACAAACTGGGTACATAGTAACAATTATTCAGCAATAACTCAAAACCACTAGGGAGTTGGATTACATATGTCCCCACTGAAACGGCAGCAACTCTAGCTCCATTCCCCACCCGCAGGTCCACATCACCCTTTGCGAGAGTTGTGATGCTTCTTAGGCCCTGCAAATGATTACACAGATGAGAACCACAACCAGTATCTAGTACCCAAGTTCCGAAACTTGCATGGTTAATCTCAATCATATGAATAAAAGATGACGTATCAACAGGAGTGACGTGGCCTGATTTTACGTCGTCAGCATACACGGGACAGTTCCGCCTCCAATGCCCAGTCTTGTGGCAATGGTGGCACTCCACGTATTCTTTGCTCTTTGTCTTGCCTTCTGAACTACCGCTAGTCTCACCAGGCCCACTCTTTACCTTTCCTGGCTTTTTGAACTTTGGCTTCTCTACAGCTAGGTCAGCGTGAGCCTTGCCCTTACCCCTACCCTTGTTGTTAATCATGAGAACGTCCTGTTTCACGCTCCCACTCAATTTCAGATCACTCTCGGTCTGTATGAGAAGTGAGTGGAGCTGATGAAGACTTTTCTTCATGTCATTCATATAGTAATTTGCCCTGAAAAGGGAAAAACCATCATGAAGTGAATGAAGCAGTCGATCAATAATGATCGTCTCATCGATTTTACAACCAAGAGCCTCCAGCTTCTCGACATTCTCGATCATAGCAAGAATGTGTGGGCTAACCGCTTGGCCCTTCTGGAGTTTCGCTTCAAAGAAGCGACAGGTGTACTCATAGCTAACGATCCTCGGAGCTTTCGAGAACTCGTTAGAGAGAGTGGTGAAAATCTTGTTTGCACCCTGGGCTATGAATCGCCTCTGCAAATTGGATTCCATTGAAAAGATGAGTACGTTCTTTATCGCACCCGCCTCCATTACGAAATCACTATAAGCAAGTGATGCATTGGCTCCTGCATTGGGGCCTGGGTTAGACGGTAGTGGCTCAGTCAAGTACTTGAGCTTACCGTCAGCAATGGCAGCATTCCGTAATGCCGTCTCCCAGTCCGCAAAGTTTGACCCATCATTCTTCAGTCGCGTGGACTGATTCATGTTGTCCATAAAGATCTTTAGCCAGGACTCGCGAGCGAGTGTAGCACTTGGCATTGGGTCGTCTGTACGTCCAGCCATTTGTTATTTTAGCAGTTATATCTTATATAACGGATTCAAGAAACTGTGAAAAGAAGAAAAATTATGATAAGTTTCATCGTTTTAAAATTAAGTCTTAATGCAAAAACTGTTTAATGCGATGACTCATGCATTTATACAATTGACCTCCCTCAAGAATTATATAAATGATCCCAAGACTCAATTTCTGTAAATTGATAAGCCAACCTCTTGGCTAATTCTACTTTTAGAATTCCTGGTCGATAAATTTCTGTAAATTCTATCTTTTAGTCCATCATAATCACGAGATATTACTCGTACTATAATGTTGAGATAAAATAGGTCAACACTCACTACTTACCCAACGTAGAAGGGGTCATATTATGACTTCCGACGAAGAAGGGGTTCATAGTAGTTTTTCCTATAAAGACTAATCTCAATTTTCATTTTAGAGGAAGATCCCATCATCTTAAATTTAATTCATTTTAAGTGAACAAATTTCTAGCATTTCGTGAATGATTTAGACTAAGGTGATGGCCCTATGAACGAGTGACATCTGTATGTCTAAGATGAAAATTCAAACTATATGAATCATTTTTCATGCAATTTAGGTGGTTTGGTTTAGGCGGAATATGATGCAATAATTTAACATGTGAATGAAAAGCAAAAGAATGAAAAATACGTAAACTATTACAACGGTCCTAGTGTGGCCTATCTACCAAAATGAACAGTAAATACAAGTTTGGAATCCATCCTTATGGACCCGAGAAGCTTGACTTTGTCTCATCTTGGTCCATGTAGCGGGAGTGAGCATCCGATCTCCGTCTTTAGTCTTCTTAAATTACATTTAAAAATTACAAAATAAACCTATTTACATTCTAATTCCAAAACATAATTAAAAGAAAAATAAAAGGAGATTCGAGATCTCAAAATTACATCCAAACCATGTTTTCATCATTACGAAAACATGATTAACTAAAGCCACACTAGGTATTACATTTTTCAACCAATTGCAAAAATACGTAAATCAAACCATTCATTCATTCATTCATTCGACAAAAATAAAATGCATCAACTATATAAATTAATACTACAATACATAATTCATTAATTGTGTTGATTAATTATCCAAACCACCATTAAAACCGATCAAAATTATTTGACAATTCCTTAATTGCCCACAACAATTTTAATCTCCCATAATCCATTTTTATTTTAAACCTTTTTAAAATAATCGGGTATCATTATTGTGAACCTTTTCACAATAACAAACAAACAAACATTATCTTTATAATGTCATAAAAAAAAACAAACAAATTTTTTTTTCCTTACTGATCACTGATCACTGTTCACGTGAACAGTACCAGTACCAAAATTTTTTTTTTTTTTTAACTATCTTCCTTCTCGGTTTATAACAAAAAAAAAACCGAAAATCAAAATAAAAAAAACAAACTGCTGCTGCCTTTTTTTTTTTTTTTAAAAAAAACATAATTTTTTATTTATAGCAGTGAACAGTAACACGGGCAGCATATACTGCAAATTTTTTTTTTTTCGGTGTTGCCTATATTGCTAGATCGGTACAAAATTCAATATTTAATCGTTATTAAATATTGATTCAAACTAGATTATTCAATTTAACCTTTTAAAATGAACATCTAAATCATGATTAAATCGATTATCCTTATATTCATTTAATCACAATCGCTTTGAACATCATTAAAATTGAATCATTATACAAAAATTATCAATTTAAAACAATGAGTCCGAAAACAATAGCAACAACAAAAAATCAAAACAATTCCATCTTATTTTAATCTAATCCTTATCAAATTAAAACAAGTACAAATTTATTATATTGAATTTTAACCTTTTAAAATAACAATATCAATAAATCAACAATGGAAAAACAAAACCCAAAAAAAAATTGAATCAATCGGCCAAAACAAAAATATGCCGAAGCCCTAAATTTTTTTCCGGTTTTATCATTTTTTTTTTCTTTCTCAAATTTATATTTCATAAAAATGAAAAACATATAATATAATTTTGTAGCCAAAAGCTCTGATACTACTTGTGGGAAATAACTGTTTACATCCCCTTAAAATCTAGGATTATAACAAAACTATATAATATGAATTGCGAGTCATAAATATGAAAGCGATATAAAATATAGAGAAACGAATTGAACCTTTGGTCCTAGAAAAATCGGCCTAAGAACAGATATCAAATAAGATATCCTCCTAATTGTCTCACCCAAGATTGATCGAGATATGGCCTTCTCCTTTGCTAGAAAGATGATTAAAAGTTACTGTTAACTTTTTAGGTTTTTGTGTTTAGTGTGTGATGGAGGCACAAGTGAGAGAATAGAATTAGGTTAGAATTATTTTTCTCCTCTTCCTTGATCTCACGGCACTACTAGGTCATATATGAGGAGATTTAGTCTCCTCAAATAACTACCCATTGACCGGAAAAACCCGAGTGTATCTAGACACTTTTTCCGGTCATTTTAGCTTCTAATATAATGTAATATATTATAATCGTCATTAGTCAAAGACCGACATTATAATACATCATTAATTATAAATATCCGTATATTTATAATTTTCCAATTAATTATAACTGTTTATGTTTAATTAGCTTACATTATATACAACAATTAAATATAACCTTTTATATTCAATTTACGAATTACAGTTAATTCGTCTTAGCTAACATTATTTAATCGTTATTAAATAATTATATCATCATCACATTGACTAACCTTTTAGTCAAAAACACCGACTACCCTTTTAGTCATTTAATAAGGCATCAATATGATTATTTTCTCAAATAATCACATCTCTCAATCACATCCTTTAGGTGTGACTTTTAGGGACCAGTTGATCACCGCCATCTGTATGACAATAACGTCAAACTTATCTAGCAAGCCAACCGTTATCGATAAACGTTAATCACCTGATTACAATACAAAGTATACCCTGTGAACCTACAGAGATTTATTTATGTTATTGCACTAACTGTGGAGGACACTGGCTCCAACAA
>JAIUZE010070034.1:0-70128 GCA_022085475.1 Heliosperma pusillum
TAAAAATATTTTACGGATACTTTTCAGTGAAATTTAGTTTTAATCGTAAATTTAATTTTCCGAGTCGAATTTAGAATTTCCGAGTTCGTATTTGGAATTTCCGCGAGATTCCATGTAAATCCCGTCTTAAGTCGTATTTGACTTTCGTTGACTTTTCCCTCATATACTCCCTCCTAAACCCTAACTCCCTCACACAAACACAACACAACTCATATTTTCCTTCTTCTCTAAGAAACCCAAAACCTTTGCCTCCATTTTTGATCCAAGCTTATAATCATCGTATCTCATTCGTTTCTTGCTCAAATTCTCGTAAGTTCGTCTTATTCTTCTCCTCTTATATTCCTCTATCTGTATTGATAATAAAATTACCGTCTTCCTCGCTTTTTAAATTATCCGTCTTTCTCAAGGTGAATGATATTCATCTTTTACTATCTAATTGTATGTAGGTGGAGACTAGGAAGGTTTAGAAATCGATTAAAGACGCGTAAAGGTAACGGTGAAGGGTTACTCGGTATCATTTACGTGTTTTACATGTTTCTATGTTAGAAATCGTATTTAGAATACGATTAGTAAGCTTATGATTTATGTAATTGATTAGATTGTTGTTAGTTGATGATGGTTGATGATGAATATTGATTGTTGATAGTTAATAGAAATTTATGAGAATTGGAAATGATGAGTTGTGTATGTTGCTCACGGGTTGATGTTGTCCCAGCCGGGTGCCCGGCCGCCGGTCCAGTGGCCGGCTGGGAACTCACTGCACCGACCCTTTTTCGTAGAATGATCATATCTCCTTCGTTACTTGCTTGTTTTGGGCTTGTGACCTATCGTTGGAACCGTAAGTGGATAAGCTATCACCTCGACTTGGAATTTCTGCAGTTGCATATCTAGAACTCTAGTTATGACCGTTTGAAGTGGACCCTTGTTTTAGTTAGTTTCCAAACTTGCTTTTTGTGTGTAGTTGTGCTCCGAGCCGGGGTACCGGCCTCCGGCCTCCAGACCGGCCTGGAAAACGGCTGTGTTTTATGCTTACAATTTCTAAAACTCGTAATTTAAAATAGTTTGCATGGTTCGTTTATCGTATAATTTTACTTAGTGACTTATAATATTAATGTTTTGCATATATGATATTCCATTCGCTTGTATCACATGTTTTGTGACGAATTTTGGTATGTTCCACTTTGAGTCGGTTATTACAAATGATACGGTTTGAGCACTATTTTGTCTTGTGCTTTGTACTCTCATTCCCTTGGCTACCTTCACGTTCGTAAGGCTGGAATGTCGGAACGGGGAGGTATCCTACTGCTTAATTGTATGTGTTAGTGGGCATACGACGACGTTGTTGTGAGTTGAACGCTATGCGTTGATCGACCCGGCCGTCAAATGTTGTGTACTTGCGAGGTGGTGTTATTTGCATGTAGCGTACCGCTTGTTATGAGGCTTGTGCTCTTTTCCGCCTCTTTCGTGAATTGCTCTACCGAATTTGGGGTACTCGGCGTCATTGATTGACCGAGTCTTGGATGCGAAATGTCATCGCATGTCGAATCGGAAAATGGTTTATTCCGAGAGTCTGGCCAGATTTAGACTAGGACCGGATATTTGTATCGTCGTGCTACCAGGAGGAAATTAGTCTACATATACGAAATGAATTGAATCGTGTATGCATTCAGGGAAATGATGTATCTCGTGGATGCCTTTTAATCATACCTGCCATGTACACGGTGCTAGTGCGTTTCATTTACCGTGAGAGATGTCGTCTTTGTGTCGTTGAGTTTGGATGCGTGATTACATGATTGTTATTCATGATCATTGCATGACTTGGCATGGTTTGTTTGTCAAGTCCATGATTGTTTATTCATGATCATTGTATGACTTGGTATGGTTTGTTTGTCGAGTCTCAATCTTATCAAACTTATACCGCTAACGGTGAGATGTAAGCCCTAGTGAGCGTATTCGGTTGCCTAAGAGTGTCTTCCCCGAGTCTATCTATAGCATGATGATTACGGATTGTACTTCATATGCTTTATCATTATATATTGAATTGCCTATCTATTCTTATCGTAATTCACATGTATATCTATATATGCATGCATCTACCTTTGTATTTTTAGTACGTTTATGTGATATGGCTGGGAGAAAACCCGGAGTTACTCCCCACTTGACTTGGCGTCGTTTTTCATGGATGATACAGGTTTCGCTTGCATGGGATGGCTTTTTTTTTGCTTGACATTTTGGGTTCGGGTGTGGAGCTAGCGGGCGGTTCTTGTCCATAGATTACAAAACCCACCTCTAGACGATTTTAGTTGTTGCTAAACACTTGTTCTTTGCTATAAAATTTGAGAGACCCGTCTCTTGTTGTATTCCGTATCTTAGTTTGTAATGTTTTGACATCCTCGTATTTGTTATCTACAGTTTATTAAAGTTTTTTAAAATACCGTAATTTCCGCGCCAAAATTAATTCACATGCTTGTATGTTATATTTCGCATTCGCGAGGGTTTCACAGTTGGTATCAGAGCTTTATCGCTCCCGACGCACACACGTGAACCCTAAACTTAAACTTTGACCTTGAAATAATAAATGAGAGATGGGTAGACTTAAGGACCTAAGGTGGTAGTCTTTGGTGTACTTGATGTTTGTTAGGTTCTAACTTGTTTGTTGATTGTGTTGAGTGATGTTATGTTTATTTATATCTACCGTCTTAAGGTGGATCATGTGTTACCTAGAAGAAGTATCCTCTATCGAAGATTGAAGATTGACAAGCCTATTTGAAGTGTATTTCTTCCTCATCTATGATCTCTCTCGTCCTTAATGTATTATGCTCTCTTCCTTCTATCTAGGTGCTTCTTTCTCTTCCAACTTGTTTGCCTCTTGGAAATTACTCTTGATAGTTCCTCTATCTTACCATTGGTATCCTTACTTTCCTCTTGTAACATTTTTGTGGATGCCATACCCATTTGTTTGTGGTATATTATACTTGGTCGAAAGAACTTTGAATTTTGTTGAATATTAGTGATTGTTAGAATGAATTTGTGATTTGAGGAAAATGGTGTAGATCTAAATTCACCCTATATTGATGATTGGTTGTAACTCTAAGGAAAGGTAGTAAGATAAGTTTGATGATTTTAATGCTTGATGCTTGCCATGACTAATTTGTAGATAGTTCATGGTATTTGATGGTGTAAGGTTGAATGAGTTGGCTAGGACTTCTTAACCCCTTAGTAATTTAGTCTTTTGGACTTAGAAGTTTAGCATTGTTTTGAAGATCATGCTTATGATATGTCTAATTGGTGTAAATAAGAAGTTTCCTATTGTGTGTTATCACCCTAAGTTTGAAAGGAGAAATTTTATGGATTAAACCTTAAACCTTTTTCTCGTGCCATTATCCCTTTCCATTTCCTTTCATGCAAGTTCCTACTAAGCCCGATTCCTAGGAAATTGTTTTCTCTTATCTTTTCCTTTGCTTGGCTACCTTCATAGCTATATCTATCCAATATCTAGCTTTTGGCTCCCTGCCTCTAGCGTTCCTCTAATTTTCGTCCGATCTTATCGCGTTCGTGTTTCCCTCGAAATCTCCTATCGTTTCCAATGTCATGGTGTCATTGTCTTTCCTCTGGTGAGATGATTAGGTTGTTAGCTAGCTTCGTGTTGATTTTGATCATGAATAGGATTGGGATTTAAACCTTAGGATGAATCTGTTGGTGGTATTGTACTCTCTTGGTGGCTTCATTTATTGAGCTTGCTAGTGTAGTGCTATTTTGGGAATCAAGTTGAGCGAGATGATATTCGTTGTTGTTGAGTATTATATCGGTTGCTTGGGATATCATTTGGGAATTAGATGTCTCTAATTGGTGGATTCTAAAAGAGACTTTGCTTTAGGGTAATTGAGTTGGTACCCAAAGTTTGAGGAGTTTTGTCATAAATGAAAATCGATTCATTTTGAGTTTTAGATGAACTAGATAATTTGAATGGTTGTCTGATTGCCAAGTGATTGGCCATTTGTTGTTTGGAATTAGTAATTCTCTTTTATTCTTAAGGAATCATAGTTTGACATTGAGAAATGTTCGTTGCAAGCTTTGGATAGTGAGTGCTCGGTTGTTATGGAATATAGAGTTAGAATTGTGAACTCATTTATCTTGAGGATTATAATCACCATAGTTTGCTAATGTGACTATTTGTATTTGAGGCTTCGAGCATAGTAGTGATCAAATTAAGAATGTTATGGCGTATTAAAGAATCCTTATAACCCATGATGGATTGTGGATTTTCCCTTGTCGTGAGACTTTGGATGAGGCTAGTTGGATCTTAGATAATTATGTTTGTTGCTTTGATTGTGTTTTGACTTTCGAGGATGAGAAAGTTCATTGTAAATTTAGGATATTGAGTTTGAAGTAAATTGGATTAAAGGATTTCATGGTAAGTCTCTTTACCTTGTGTCTGTTATCGATCATGTCCCCCTAGATATAAATGTTTTGTTGGTAGTTTCTAATAATAGTTTTTGATGAAACTAAGAAGATTAGAGTACGTAATGAATCTTTCATGTGGGTTGTTAGTTGTGGAGTTTACCGTGTCGTTGGAACTTAGAAGATTCTAATTGGATTTGAATAATTGGGTTTTGTTACTCGAAGTTTCGTGATTATGGAATATTTTTGTAGGAATTCTGATGATTGAAAACGATGAGTTGCAAATTGGGTAAATTGCATTCTCTTGAGGATTTGGTTTATTAGTAGATTTAGTGATGTCGAATTCTTGTAGATCTTCCTGCCGACTTTATCTTAATCTTCCTATCCCTAAGAATTCGATTTGTTTTGTTTTTGCGTGTTTTGTATATATTTTGTTATCGTGATTTGTGAACTTGATGTTCGAGTTGCTCTATGTACGTGTAATGTCTTGTCATTTGATTTTATCTTTGAGAAAACCTTCAAATTTTCATATTCTATTTCTAATTTAACGTTTCAAAGACATCTAAAGATGGTTTGTGTACCCTCTTTTTGGAGAAAATGGATTTCTTTTGCTTTTATATTTGGTTTTTGCGTTTGGTTGGATGTTTGGACTTATTATTGGAGACGTCTGGTGACTAGCCCTACACTTACTAACGTTGTTTTGAATTTCGATTTCACTATTTCGACATTGCTTTGATTTGGATAACTAGAGTACTCGTTCGCGACGGGCACTCCTGCGATCCGTAAATAAAGTTTTGCACTTGTGAAAATTTCCTTAAAACCTTTTCGTGATGAACCTCGTTTCATAAATGTTTTCCTTATAAAAGTTTTCGTATTAATTTTGAAAACCGATTCTTGTCTTTGATACTTTTGTTTTCCACTCTCAAGTTTCGAGGACGAAACTTTTTAAAAGGTGGGGTGATTGTAACACCCGCAAATGTACCCTATTTTTCTAGTAAAACTATTTTACGGATACTATTCAGCGAAATTTAGTTTTAATTTAGAATTTAATTTTTCGAGTCGAATTTAGAATTTCCGAGTTCGTATTTGGAATTTCCGTGAGATTTCATGTGAAACCCGTCTTAAGGCGACTTTGACTTTTTCTTGACTTTTCCACTTACATATCTCATACTACCTCTTTAACCTATTTTTCATACACAACTCAAACATCACCTTCTTCATCACCAAGAAACCCAAAACCTAGCTTCCATAATCTTCCAATCTTAAATTCATCGCTACTCTTTCGTTTCTCGCTCAAACTCACGTAAGTTCGTCTTATTCTTCCTCTCTTAGCTTCCTCTATCCGTATTGGTAATAAAATTACCGTCTTTCTCGCTTTTTAAATTATCCGTCTTTCTCAAGGTGAATGATATTCATCTTTTATTATCTTATTGTATGTAGGTGGAGACTAGGAAGGTTTAGAAATCGATTAAAGACGCGAAAAGGTAACGGTGAAGGGTTACTCGGTATCATTTACGTGTTTTACATGTTTCTATGTTAGAATTCGTATTTAGAATACGATTAGTAAGCTTAGGATTTCTGTAATTGATGATGATTGTTGTTAGTTGATGATTGTTGATGATGAATATTGATTGTTGATAGTTAATAGAAGTAAATTACGAGAATTGGAAATGATAGAGTTGTGTATGTTGCTCACGGTTTGTTGTTGTCCCAGCCGGGTGCCCGGCCGCCGGTCCAGTGGCCGGCTGGGAACTCACTGCACTGACCCTTTTTCGTAAGAGGATAAGCTATCACCTCGACTTGGAATTTCTGCATTTGCATATCTAGAACTGTAGTTATGACCGTTTGAAGTGGACCCTTGTTTTAGTTAGTTTCCAAACTTGCTTTTTGTGTGTAGTTGTGCTCCGAGCCGGGGTACCGGCCTCCGGCCTCCACACCGGCCTGGAACACGGCTGTGTTTTATGCTTACAATTTCTAAAACTCGTAATTTAAAATAGTTTGCGTGGTTCGTTTATCGTATAATTTTACGTAGTGACTTATAATATTAATGTTTTGAATATATGATATTCCATTCGCTTGTATCACATGTTTTGTGATGGTTTTTGGTATGTTCCACTTTGAGTCGGTTTTTACAAATGATACGGTTTGAGCACTACTTTGTCTTGTGCTTTGTACTCTCATTCCCTTGGCTACCTTCACGTTCGTAAGGCTGGAATGTCGGAACGGGGAGGTATCCTACTGCTTAATTGCATGTGTTAGTGGGCATACGACGACGTTGTTGGGAGGTGAACGCTATGCGTTGATCGACCCGGCCGTCAAATGTTGTGTACTTGCCAGGTGGTGTTATTTGCATGTATCGTACCGCTTGTTATGAGACTTGTGCTCTTTTCCGCCTCTTTCGTGAATTGCTCTACCGAATTTGGGGTACTCGGCGTCATTGATTGACCGAGTCTTGGATGCGAAATGTCATCGCATGTCGAATCGAAAAATTTTTTATTCCGAGAGTCTGGCCAGATTTAGACTAGGACCGGATATTTATATCGTCGTGCTACCAGGAGGAAATTAGTCGACATATACGAAATGAATTGAATCGTGTATGCGTTCAGGGAAATGATGTATCTCGTGGATGCCTTTTAATCATACTTGCCATGAACACGGTGCTAGTGCGTTTCATTTACCGTGAGAGATGTCGTCTTTGTGTCGTTGAGTTTGGATGCGTGATTACATGATTGTTATTCATGATCATTGCATGACTTGGCATGGTTTGTTTGTCGAGTCCATGATTGTTTATTAATGATCATTGCATGACTTGGCATGGTTTGTTTGTCGAGTCTCAATCTTATCAAACTTATACCTCTAATGGTGAGATGTTAGCCCTTGTGAGTGTATTCAGTTGCCTAAGAGTGTCTTCCCCGAGTCTATCTATAGCATCATGATTACGGATTGTACTTCATATGCTCTTATCATTATATATTGAATTGTCTATCTATTCTTATCGTAATTCACATGTATATCTATATAAGCATGCATCTATCTTTGTATTTCCTTTTATGTACGTTTATTGTGATATGGCTGGGAGAACCCGGAGTTACTCCCCACTGACTGTGGCGTTCATGTTTTTCATGGATGAACAGGTTGCTTGCATGGATGGCTTTTTGCTTGATATTTTGGGTTCGAGTGTGAGCTAGCGGGCGTTGTCCCTGAATTAAAACACCTCTAGACGATTTTAGCTTGTTTGCTAAACACTTGTTCTTTGCTAACATTTTGAGAGACTCCGTCTCTTTGTTGTATGCCGTACTTAGTTTGTAATGTTTTGACACTCCTCGTATTTTTCTATCTTACATGTATAAAAGTTTTTAAAATACCGTATTTCCGCAAATTAATTCACATGCTTGTATGTTTTATATTTCCGCATTCGCGAGGGTTGTCACATATCCGCATTCGTGGGCTATATGAGTTGAAAATGACCGAGTATAAGGGAGTATTTGTTAGTCCTTCAGTTAAAGAAACCTTTGAGGTTGTGTTGAATAATTGAGCTAAAGGAATGTTACTATGCTTGAGTTGCAATTCCGCATTTGGGAATCCGTGTGATTTGAAAGGATGGATGAATTGGGTTGTAGTCGATTTGTCGAATTTAGGCGTACCCTACTTTGATTATTTGTGGTACCTTGTTCCCTTGTTTGACCTTTATTATCGGGATGACTTGCTTTGCTATCACCCTAGGTTTGAAACAATAAATTTTGTGGATTAAACCTTAAACCTTTACTCGTGCCATTGTCCCTTTTCATTTCCATTCTTGAATGTTTTTGTCAAGATTGATCTTTACGAAATCGCATACTCATATCTTCTTTCTTACTCGGATAGCTTCATAACTCTACTATCTGCTTTGTCTCTTTCTTGACCTAGTTATTTTCAGCGCCCCTCTTTTGTAATCTCGTGCCTTATTTATTCCTGTGTTCTCCTTGAGATTCCTTATCGTTTTCTATCTCGTTGCTCCTTCATCTTTTCTCTAGTGGATTGGATATTCCGTTTGTAAGGCTCAAAGAATAAGCGTGATGTAATTTGGGATTCTTTAGCTAGAATATGTGTCCTTGGATTGAGCAAATTTCATGTTATATTTCATCATGGGAAATAAGACTTAAGCTCTAGGATGAATCCTAATAGTGATAATGTATCCTCTCTTAGTGGTTTTATATTTGGAGCTTGGTATTGTAGTGTCATTTTGAGAATTGAGATGATCATGATAATAGTTCGTTGTTGTTGGGTATTATAATGGTTGCTTGGTATGTCATTTGGGAATTGGATGTCTCTAATTGGTGGATTCTAAAAGAGACTTTGCTTTAGGGTAATTAAGCCGGTACCCAAGGTTTGAGGAGTATTGTCGTAAATGAAAATCGATTCATATTGAGTTTTAGATGAACTAGATGATTTGAATGGTTGTCTGATTGCCAAGTAATTGGCCATTTGTGGTTTGGAGTTAGTAATTCTATTTTATTCTTAAGGAATCATAGTCCGAGATTGAGAAATGTTCGTTGCAAGCTTTTGATAGTGAGTGCTCCGTTGTTATGGATTATAGAGATAGAATGGTGAACCCATTTATCTTGAGGACTAGTAACCACCATAGCTTGCTAATGTGACTATTTATATTTGAGGCTTCGAGCATAGTAGTGATCGAATTAAGGATGTTATGGCGTATTAAAGAATTATTATATAACCGATAATGGATTGTGAATTTTCCCTTGTCGTGAGACTTTGGATGAGACTAGTTGGATCCTAGATAATTATGTTTGTTGCGCGGATTGTGTTTTGACTTTCGAGGATGAGAAAGTTCATTGTAAATTTAGGATAATGAGTTTGAAGTAAATTGAATCAAGGGATTTTCATGGTAAGTCTCCTTTACCTTGTGGTTGTTAGCGATCATGTTTCCCTAGATATAAATATTTTGTTGGTGGTTTCTAGTACGGGTTTTGATGAAACTAAGAAGATTATAGTACGTAATGAATCTTACATGTGGATTGTTAGTTGTGGAGTCTATCGTGCCGATGGACTTCAGTAGATACTAAATGGATTTGAATAACTAGGTTATTGGCTTGAAATCTCGTGATTATGGAATATTTTTGTAAGAATTCTGATGATTGAAAATGATGAGTTACAAATTGGGTAAATTGCATTCTCTTGAGGATTTGGTTTATTAGTAGAGTTAGTGATGTCGAATTCTTGTAGATCTTCCTGCCGACTTCATCGTGATATTCCTATCCCTAATAGTTCGATTTGTTTTGTTTTTGCGTGTTTTGTATATATTTTGTAATCGTGATATGTGAACTTGGTGTTCGAGTCGCTCTATGTACGTGTAATGTCTTGTTATTTGATATTATCCTTGAGAAAACCTTCAAATTTCCATATTATATTTCTAATTTAACGTTTCAAAGAAGTCTAAAGATGGTTTGTGTACTCTCTTTTTGGAGAAAATGGATTTCTTTTGCTTTTATATTTGGATTTTGCGTTTGGTTGGATGTTTGGACTTGTTATTAGAGACGTCTGGTGACTAGTCCTGCACTTACTAACGTTTGTTCGATTTTCGATTTCACTATTTTGACATTTCTTTGATTTGGATAACTAGAGTACTCGTTCGCGACGGGCACTCTTGCGATCCGTAAATAAAGTTTCGCACTTATGAAAGATTTCCTTAAACTGTTTTCGAGATGAACCTCGTTTCATAAGTATTCCCCTTATAAAAGTTTTTGTATTAATTTTGAAAACCGATTCTTGTCCCTGATACTTTTGTTTTCTACTCTCAAGTTTCGAGGACGAAACTTTTTAAAAGGTGGGTGATTGTAACACCCGCAAATGTACCCTATTTGTAATTTAAAAATATTATACGGATACTTTTCAGCGAAATTTAGTTTTAGTTTAGAATTAAATTTTCCGTGTCTAATTTAGAATTTCCGAGTTCGTATTTGGACTTTACACGAGATTCCGAGTAAGTTACGTCTTAAGACGTTTTTGGGCTTTTTCTCATATTTTCCACTTACTCCTTCATATACTCCCTCACAACCCTAACTCCCTCATTCAATCTTCTTCTTCTTCCTCACCAAGAAATCACCAAAACCTATCCTCCATATTTGATCCATCTTAGAATCGTCACTACTCTTTCATTTCTCGCTCAAATTCACTAAGGTTCGTCTTATTCGTTCCCTCTCATCTTCCTCTAGCCGTATTGGTAATAAAATTACCGTCTTTCTCGCTTTTCAATATATCCGTCTTTCTCAAAGGTGAATTATATTCATTTTTTGTCGTCTTTGTTTAGGTGGTGACCTTCAAGAACCCGATAAGGATTTCTATCTAGTCGAGGAAGACTTAGAAATCGATTAAAGACGCATAAAGGTAACGGTGAAGGGTTACTCGATATCATTTACGTGTTTTTATGTGTTTTCTATGTTAGAAATCGTATTTAGAATATGATTAGTAATCTTAGGATTTGTGTTGTTAATGATGGTTGTTGTTAGTTGATAATTGATATGAGAATTGATGATTTGTGATAATAGATGATATTTGTGTTATGCCTTAGTGAAATTATGAAATTCGTGTGACTCGTGCCTGCCAGACCAGGACGCTTGCAGCGTTCCCTGGACGCTGGCAGCGTCGTAGGACGCTGGCAACATTCGCAGGACGCTGGAAGCATTGTCCGGTGCTGGCAGCGTTTCTCGCTGCCAGTTTTCCAAACTCGACTGCAGTTTTCCTGCACTGACCCCTTTTCGTAAAAGGATCATACCTCCTTCGTTACTTGCTTGTTTTGGGCTTGTGACATACCGTTCGAACCTTAAGAGGATAAGCTATCACCTCCATTTAACATTTCCGCATTTGGATGTCTAGAACTCTAGTTATGACCGTTTGAAGTGGACCCTGGTTTTAGTTGGTTTCCAAACACGTTGTTTTGGAGAGGGGATCTATGTTTCTTATTCATTATACTTCCTAAACTTGTTCTAATGCTTATGTATCATGTATTGATTCATTTTTTATCATAGTTAAATTTATATAATTCCCTATTCTCATGTTTTAAGACTGTTTTTGGTATGTCCCACTTTGAGTCGGTTTTTACAAATGTTACGGTTTGAGCACTAATTTCCTATGTGCTTTGTACTCTCATTACCTTGGCAACCTCCACGTTCGTAAGGCTGGAATGTCGGAACGGGGAGTGTATCCTTACTGCTTAATTGCATGTGTTAGTGGGCATATGACGACGTTGTTGGGAGGCGAACGCTTTGCGTTGATCGACCCGGCGCTCAAATGTTGTGTACTTGCGAGGTGGTGTCAACTGCATGTAGCGTACCATTTGTTATGAGGCTTGTGCTCTTTTCTGCCTCTTTCGTGAATGTCGACCGAATTTGGGGTACTCGGCGTCTACGATTGACCGAGTCTTGGTTACGAAATGTCATCGCATGTCGAATCGGAAAATGGTTTATTCTGAGAGTCTGGCCAGATTAAGACTAGGACCGGATATTTATATTGTCGTGCTACAAGGAGGAAATTAGTCTACATATACGAAATGTAGCATCGTGTATGCGTTCAGGGAAATGTCTTATCCCGTGAATGCCTTTTAATCATACTTGCCATGTACACGGTGCTAGTGCGTGGCATTTACCGTGAGAGATGTCGTCAATGTATTGGTATGTTTGGATGGATGATTACATGATTGATTATTCGTGATCATTGGGTGACTTGGCATGGTTTGTTTGTCGAGTCTCAATCTTATCAAACTTATACCGCTAACAGTGAGATGCAAGCCCTAGTGAGCGTATTTGGTTGCCTAAGAGTGTCTTCCCCGAGTCTATCTATAGCATGATGGTTACAGATTGTACTTCATATAGCGATATCTTTACATATTGAATTGCCTATTTATTCTTATCGTATTTCATATGTATATCTATATATATGCATGCTCTACTTTTGTATTACCTTTTATGTACGTTTAATGTGATATGGCTGGGAGAACCCGGAGTTACTCCCCACTGATTGTGGCGTTCATGTTTTTCATGGATGAACAGGTTGCTTGATTAGATGGCTTTTTGCTTGTGGTATTTTGGGTTCGGGTGTGAGCTAGCGGGCGTTTACCTGGATGATTCACCCCTAGACGTTTCTTAGCTAGTTGCTAAATAACTTTGTCTTTTGTTAACATTTTCATAGACTATGTCTCTTTGTAGTATATTCTATTTAAGGTTGTAATTATTTGACATTCCTCGTATTTTCTATTTGCATGTAAAAAGTTTTAAAAACATCGTATGTTCCGCTATATAAATCACATGCTTGTTTTTTTTTATTTCCGCATTCGCGAGGATTGTCACATTAGGTGGTTCTATTGGTATCGACTCATCTTTTAATTCATTTTAACAAGCAAATCATTTCAATATTTCAATTTTATTTATTTTATTTACATAATGATAATCTTACACTATTATATTTAATTTATGTGATTAAATAAACTAAGAGGAAAATGATAAACAAAATTAAACTACGAAATAAAAGTGCTAAAATGATTAAGGTGATTATATTAGTAATGATTCTAATGATGAATTTTATGATGATTATAATATGATTAGACAAAATAAAATATGACATGTTAAACGATATTTTGGTTTTGACTAGATTATTTTTATATGGATTTCCTACCAACAATAATATAAAAACAAGACTAATGAGATTATAATTCATGAACTCAATATGATGATGACAATACAACTAACATAAATACTATAAAGAGAGAACAATGATGTCGGAAATTGCGTAAATAAGGGATAGAAAATTACCGAGATTGGAATGCAAATTATCTAAGAAAGAAAGCAAAGAACAAATATCCAACCCAATGTAATGACAAATGCTTATAGGAACACTAGAAAAGTACTTGGAAATTGCTATAAAAGTAGTCTAAGATTGCATAAACTATAAACTATAATCTAAAACTTATATGAAAGATATGTAATGTTGTGTTATTCTAAATTGTATGCTAATTGTGTGTATTGTGTGTCAAATGTGTGTGATGATCCTTGACTTTTATAGGGCTGCATAGCTGCTGTGTTTCGTCCAAATTCGTACCCTAGACAAAGCCATAAAACACTCCATTAAAGCTTGGTAGAAGAAGAGCCAAGATACGTTCATCAGCAGACATACCCAATCGGGTATGTGTAAATCCGATCGGGTATGTAACCCTGATGGATTTTTTCGTCTCTTCCAATTTCGTCTTTGTGCACGGAATCCTATGCCTTGGTCTAGGTCAATGCAACAAGTAATTGGGCTTGGGCTAGTCTTCCTTTGACTTGGGTTGATGTTTTTCTTTGAGAAACAAAGTCAAAGTCCAAGATGAGTCCACTTGAGGAAGGATGTAGCGGAATCGTTGTCAAATCGTGAAATTGCTATCATCGGGTCCTCGAAAACTCGTATTCTAGTACCTTTGCTCCATAAAGTAAGAAAATATAGCAAAACCGCTTCATTTCCTATAAAACGAGACAAAGCAAGCAAAACAACTAGAATAGCAATATTAGCTCGTTAATCACTCAACAAAGTGCATAAATCATATAGAAATCGAGCTAAAACGGGGGATAAATTAGTACAAAATATCGCTTATCAAACTCCCCCAAGCTAAACCCTTGCTTGTCCTCAAGCAAACATAACAATCATAACCTGGACAAGGGTAGCAAACAATGATCAATCTATCATCCAAATCTCAAAAATAAACTCTTAACAAGTAGATGAATCATAAACCCGAAACAACAAGGGCGAAGGAAAGTGCGAATCATGGTTGAGATTTACATAACGGCGTAGCATAGAAAATATTCTTTGGACATTTTCAGCTTTTGCATGATCTTATTGACTATGGACTCTTTCGATACACTCTTCACTCAAATTTTTGTGAAATAGGAAATATTGGTTGAAATTTGAAGTGACACTCTCCTATCTACAACTTATAAGAATATACCCGCAATCTAGTATGGTAGACAATCCAAAATCATTAAGTAAGACTAATCATGATCAAAATGTAATGTAAGAAGCATTAGAGAAATAAAGAAGAGGCTTGGGAAATTTGGGTAAGAAAGTGGACAAACGATCATGGTCATGTGGGGCTTAAGTCAAGCTAGTAATAACCAAATGTGTAGTGAATACTCAATCCAATTCATACCAATTTCCATAAACAATAGTGAAAGCCAAAAGCAGCATATTGGCTTTACCAAACATGACAAATCAAGTTACGACTTCCCGAAATTTTTTCTTTCTTTTCCTTTTTCATTCATGGAAGCGTTTTTCTCTTTTTTTTTTTTTTTTTTCTCTTTTGAGCTTTTTTCTTTTATTTTTTTTTCTTTTTCTTTCAAATTTCTTTCACTGAAAAATACGGGAATCAACAATCCCGAGACAGCAGGTTCACACTAAATGGTGGAAAAAATCAGAATATTGCAAAAGTACAGAACACCCCTACACATAAAGTCAGTTACTAGCTCAAGAAGGGTAGGCAATAATGTAATGTAGCTAGAAAGAAGGGTGTTTTTGGGCAATGCGAAATGTGAACAGGATTAATTGGCTTCAAAATGTAGATCATGATAGTAATACTTATAGAAAATGGAATAAAAACCATACTTATGCGTTCTGATGTGACACAGACTATAAGGAGAAACTACTCACTCCTAAACTGGGATTGGGTTTAGATATACCGACCACTGGAGGCTCTACCTTACAATATGAGTAGCTTGCCAAAGTAAAAATCAAGCTTAATTAAGTCCAAATGCAACTTTCTACCTACTGTGTACAAGACATCCCCATGAATGCACAATTCCTCATAACATAATTGATGCGTGTATTTTATATAGACTTTTTAGTCCATTTATGCACGCATTTCTATGTCATTTAGGTTATATTATGTCACTATATGCCCCTATTTGGCTACTTTGTACTTTCATTACCATTTTCTAGGTACAAGCTGCGTAGTAGCGAAAACCGAGCCAAAACAGTCCACTTTGCATGCATTTAGGAGAATGGAAGGAACGGAACAGAAGCTCTTGTACGGGAAAGCGTGAAACCGCTCACAATCAAGTCCAAAGCCACGACCAACACTATATGCTAGGCCAGAGGACCTCGATCGACCATATCTTTGGTCGATCGAGGGGAGTACTGATGAAAAAGACTCGATCGAGTGACTCTCTACTCGATCGAGAGGATTTGTTGCTAGAGAAGACCTCGATCGAGCTGTCATCTACTCGATCGAGGGGTAGTTGTTGAAGAATTGGTCGATCGAGAGGATGAAGTCCTAGATCGACTGATATTCTCGAATAAAGGCCTCGATCGAAGGGGATTTTCCCTCGATCGAGTGAAATCTGTCACGGGCCTTAAGTCCGTAGACTAATTAGGTTAGAAGTTGTGTTATGCATTATATAAGACTCTTAGTTCGTCATTAATGATGGATCATCGACTACTTAGCAGACACTTATCATTCACCATTAGTTTCTGAACTTTCTTAATTTTTAAGTTTACATTCGGGTTTATTATCGACGCGGATTTGTTCTTTACGCCTTTGCTAAGATTGTAAACTCTTTTCTCTCCTTTATTCTTAATCTTTGTTCTAGTCTTAATTACTGTTTTACCTTTCTTAATTGCTGCGTTATTGTTCTTTATGCTTGTTAATTACGATTATATCATGTCTAATGTCATATATTCAATCGTCTTTATTGCTAGCATCATTAATAGTATGAGTAGCTAATTCCCTTATATGTTAGGATGAGGAAAACTGTAATAAAGGCATGATAGGATAAAGTATATTAGTTAATCTTGAATATGAGAATCAATCTAAGCAATATAATTGAGGTTAGTCGAATGAGTGCACGCAGGAGACTAGCTAGGTAGTTAACCCCGACCTGGATCGAGAGATTGGAAGGGAAAGGCTTGCGTAGAATTGATAGGTGACTCCTAAGAGGGCGAGAGTTAATTAGGAAAATCCCTAGGGTGGTTTGAGACCGAGAGGAGAATACCATTGCCCTTCTCATTGATAGATTGACTGACTTAGTTGACCTGTAGATGCCGATATTGCAGTAGACCGAATCCTGGCATATTTTTCCTTTATCTGATTTATTTTGTGTTAATCTCTACCTTTATTTCTCTTCCCTTAAATCTTATTTAGTTTAGTTTAAAACCAAATCAAAACCCCCAGACTGTGACTGACAGACTTAGATTACAGTTAGTTAATTTCCTCCCTGTGGAGATCGACCCTACTTCCGCTATCTTCTTTAGTTAGTAGACTTAGGCTTTTATTTTTGGTGTATAACGACTTGCATCAATAATGAAACATCAGCTTATAAAAACTATAAATTGAGAAATGTAAGATGGAAATGATCTTTTTCTTTTTTGTCTTTTTGATTTTTGTCTTTTTTTTTTTTTTAGATTTTCAAAATGATAAAAACAAATAAGGGAAATAAAATAAACTAAAAATAAACTAATAAAATTAGAAGAAAATAAGCTAAGTAAAAAAATCTAAATGCAATCCTAAATGCGGCAAGTCCTAAATGCAAATCCTCCCCCAAGCTAAAACTTCACATTGTCCTCAAAGTGCATGCAGTTAAAATAGAAGCAAACCGAGAAACGGTTGGTAGCACATAGAACAGAGAAACAAGATGAAATTTTAATGGGAAAAGGGGCTAAAAAGAAAACTAAAAATGCTAAAAACAAAAGATAGAAAGAAAAGCTTACAAAATGTCTAGCCTCCCCCAAGCTAGTATAAACAAGAGGAGGTTGTTATCATCTCATCTCAAAGGCCACCAGCTACGGCCTCTCCTCTCTCTGAAGGAGGCGGCTCGGATGCGGATCCAGAAGCATTTGTATAGTAGGTATCATCTGCAGAATAATAACTACTACTAGAAGCAATGATCCCGGTTGGGTTGCTGGCTCCTAAGGACTTGTACTCATCTACTTGGTGACCACTAAAATCACCTCCATACCCTCCAAAACTCTCGACGCCATAGTCAGTTCCACAGTAATCAGGTCCGGTCTGCTGCACACCTGCATCATAAGCAGTACCATACCCCCCTGCGGGCCAAGTATAGAAAGACGGGTGGGGGCCCTCAGGTCTAATCACACCTTGCCTAGCAAAGTGATCATAAATGGGGTGCAGAGCAAGCTGCTGGTCGGACTAGACTCTATCAATGGACATGGTCAGGGCTTGAAACATGGCAGTCACGTCGCTCGTAGAATGGGTCGACTGAGAGGATGATCCTACCTCAGGGCGGTGGGATCTAATCTGGACAGGGGGATCATTGGGGGTAATATCCCCAACAGGAAGAAAATAAGTGGGTCGGGGTAAGATGACCTCACCCTCCTAAAGTTGAGGACACTGCCTAAGCAATGGAATCTGGTTTACCTCAGCGGTCAACTTGACCGAATCACGGCCAGCTATCCTCCAAATCATATGGGGGTGGGAGACACGAAACTAATTAAGCTGAACAAAATAATCATAATCCAACCCATTTCCCATCTCGGTGGGAGGTGTAGTCAATGCCTGGAGGTCATTGGTGGCTTGGTTAACACCACAAACTCGCGTAGCAAGGTGAGTGATAAGGCCTCCATAAACAATGCCCGTGTTCTTTGGATTAGTAGCTTTAGTCAACTGAACAGCAAAATAGTAAGCAATGCTAATCGAGCACGGTTCATCACCATTGACATTCAAGAACCCTCCTAAAATATCTAACTCTACCCGTCTCACCAAATGAGGCTCAGCACGGCCCAAGAAGGTCCATCCCATGAATCTTTGCCAGATTCTAATGGCGGGATGATGGATGTGTTGGTGTGGGACATGGTCCCAACGAGAGACAGGGTAAGTAGAAATGGTGTTCCAAACATGGCTAACATCAAAGCCTTCGGGAGGTGAAGTAACAGTGTCCCTGTGGGTGAGACTGAATTGGTCAGCAAAGGTCCCTAAGTTCATACTATAGTCATCATTGAATAATCGAAACCGAACTTGAGGCATAGAGCCGCTATTCCTAGATCTTTGCAATTCAAATGAGCTCAAGAATTCAAGGGTCAATTGTGGGTAGGTCTTATAACTAAAGTTCATACTAGTAGTCATTCCCTGACCCCGGAATAATACCTTGACATGCTCATAAAGCTTCATGTGTCTTAAAGAAGAAACATCAAGGAATTTGGTAGCTCTCATACCCTTGCTCTTGATGATAAACCATTTTTGCCATTGTTTGTTTGAACTAAACTCCACATCTGGAAAGTCGGGATCATGCATAGCACCTTGTCCTCCTTGACTCCCGGTTTGATCATCGGCTTCTAGCATTTCTATGTCTTCTTCATGGGCTCTACTACTTTCTCCTTGGTTGGTGGTTCTTGCCCTCTTTGATCTCCTTATTGTAGGTGCCATTTGCTACAATAAACTAGTATTAGAACACTTCATTATAAACACAAATTGATAGCATAAGTGTTATAATACTAGGCTTTCAAGCGCAAATTCAAGCATAACAACATAAGCGAAACATTATCATGTACTTTTGAGCATAAATTGATGTTCTTAAGCATAACAATATTTCACTAGGATTTTGAGCAACATTACACTTGAATCATGAGTTTTTGGCACTACTTAAAGGTACTAATGCTAATTTACCACAATAAGAGCATAAGTTCAAATTATAGAGCATGAATTCAAGCATTATACTACCATTAAGCATGAGTGTTTAGCATAAAGTAGAGATGATTATCCTAATTGGCATATGATCATTCAAATCATAGTAAGCTTGCTAATTAATCACTAACATTCACTCTATATCATGTAAGAAGCATTAGAAATCCAATTTAAACAAGTTTTTCAAGTGAAATCAAAAACCCCAAAATTTGGGTTAGGGTTTGTTCATGTTGGATTTCTGAAAAATAGAAAGATTGAAGTAACTAAAGTAGGAGTAACTTACTTGATAATGCTTAGATGTTGCCTTGGATGAACTATGGTGACAAATTTTGCAAGAAATGAGTAAGAAATGAAGGCTTTTGAAAGATTTTGAGCTTTGAATATGGAGAATACGGGATAGTAGCAGCAAGCAAAGGGTAGCAAGTTGGTTTTATAGAAGAACATAGAACAAAACTCGAAACAGACAACTTACCCGATCGGGTATACCCGAATCCGATCGGGGAAGTCTGCTGATCCGGTTTTTGTTTCTTTTTTCTTTGGTACATGCTCTTACCTTTTGGCTATGGCCTTGAACATACTTACTAACCTTAATGGACTTGGCAAAATGGGCCAAGGGTAGCTCCTTTTCATCTCAATAGGTCCTCCAGTTCTAAGTACGAAAAATTATCAACTAAGCATGCATTTCTAAAAATGAAAATAACAAGTAAAACAAAAATTGTTTCCTAGCTATTACAACCCCAAAATCCAAAAAGAGTGTCCAAATAGTCCAAAACAAAATTATCAAACATTGTCTATTTAGTGGAATAAAGAATGCATAAAAAGAAAGTAAAGAGAAAGACGGGTTGCCTCCGAAAAAGCGCATTTTTAAGTCATGCTAGACTTTGAATTTCTATCCCTCCTTAAGCCTTGTGAAGGGATATGGGCTCCTTGTACCTTGATTTCTTCCTTGAATTTTTCATTTACCTTTGCCAACATCCATGGCAATCTCATCCAAAAATACTTCCGAAGCTTTGAATGCTTCGAGGTCACCATCTCCTACACTCGTTACATTCCCCTTTCTATCAAAAGTGGCACGTGATCCATCCATTTCAAAAGTGATCTTTTCTCATTTCACGTCGACACATGCCCCAACCATATTTAGGAAAGGTCTTCCTAATATAATATAGTCGTCTCTACCCTTCTTTGAAAAGATTACATAAAAATCAACGGGAACAAGGAAGTATCCAATCCGAATGGGGACATCTTCCACAATTCCTGGTGGAGTATGCATGGTTCCATCGGCCAATTGAAGGCTAGTGTTTGTAACCTTCATTTGCATTGGGCAATGGTCTTGATAGAAGGAAAAGGGCATGACACTAATAGCGGCCCCTAAATCACATAATGCATTTCTAACCTTATGAAGACTCATTGTGAAAGAAATATTAAAACAACCTGGATCTTTAAGCTTTGTAGGAATGATAATCTTCCCTTCTTCAAGGGAAGATTCCTTGGGAAAATCTTTGGTTGTTTCTACTTCTTGCAATGTCTTGCCAATCCTTGCCTCCAATTTTGAAAAAGCTTTGTCATTTGCCAACGTTGCTTCTCCAACTCTTTCTTCTAACTTCCCTTGAGCTCTTATCAAAGTCATGATCAAAGTTCGTGGGGTAGCTTAAAGATGGGCTCCTTACTCTTTCCATTCCCAAGAGGATTATCAAAAGGTTTGTCACTAATCATGTCGATTGTGACTATTAACGGTTCTTCACTCTCTTGGGTGGTTTGGCTTGAACTAGACGGGGTCAACTCTTCTACTCTCTTTTGGAGAGACATGATGGTTGATTTGAGTGAGCATATTGTAGAAAAGAAGTATGAGTACATGTTATGTTGGGCTTGGATCACTTCCCTCAACTTGGAGTCTACTTTTGCTATTGCTTGATCATTTTGAAAGGATGAGTACGCAATGGTATGAGGTGTATTTGTAGGTTGAGTTTGGCGAAATTGTGGGTGAAAGGGGTTTAATGGTGTGAGTTTATTCCCACATCTTTGAGGTACATGCCCTATTCCTCCACAAAGTTTATAAGGGGTTGTTGGTGAGGTAAATGGGTTAAAAACTTTTGGACGATATAAAGTGTTTTTTGGGGTGGTTTTATTTGATGGAACGGGACATGCTAAGGGTAGTGTCAACATCACTTGAGGTTTCCACTCGGCTTTTCTTTCGCTCTCCCCCATTACTTTGGGAACCTTCCCCACTTTCTTTTTGTGAATTACTTGATAGGTTTGACATGGTGGATTGAGGTTTAAACCTATGATGGAAAGCTATGACGATCTCTTCCCACTCCATTGGTTTTGTGGCATCTTTTAGACGATGGGTGAACCACCATTTAGCTTCTCTCTTTAGTGATAAAGGGAAGAGAGTTTATTTGATTTGGTTTTGGGTGATCCCCTCCCTCATAAAAGTTTGACACAACTCACAAAAGGTTCGGATATGGTGTGCCGGGTTTTCATTTGGCTCACCACTGAATTGGTTTCCTTCAATGAGAGCAATTAGAGTGATATGGACCCTTAGGATCCCATTAGCAAGTTCAAAAACCCGGAACTTAGGATCTTCTTTTGTTCGCACCATTTTTTATCAACCTAAAAGAGAAACACAAAAAGGAAAGTTAGTAATGATTCTAGGTACGGTTGCACCTAAAAATGGTAGAATTTTAAACAAAAATCAGCAATACATAGATAAACAAAACCGTGCTCCCCGGCAACGGCGCCAAAATTTGACCGGGTTATGTCGCAGTCCCGATACAAAAATAATTACCCACACTTAGGCTAACAACATAAAGAATGTAATTAGGGAAGTAGGGATCGATCCTCAGGGAGTACGTGTTAACTATGAATTGCTATAGGGTGATTTTCATTTAAGTCCGATTCATTTGGGGTGATTTTCTAAACTATTAACATTAAATAAAATGACAAGTATGTAATGACGATATTTAAATGACGAGTATGGAAATTGAAATAAAAACAAATCTAATCTAATTGACGGAAATAAAGGTGACGATAATTAAATCTAACTAAGAACGATAATTAAAATAACAATATTGAAAAACTACCTAACTACAATAATGGAAAACTAATAAACTAATAAATGACAATAAAATAAACTATCTAAGAAAGGAAATAAAATGACGGTAAAATAAACTAACTAAACAACAATAAAATAAACTATCTAATCAAATTGATATAGAGAATTAGAAATTCATGTCAAATGATTCAAAAGCTTTATTGATACCAACATTAGAATTACTACGACTGCCTAAGCCTTGTAGCGGTATATTCCTCTCGGGTTCGTACCGACTTTTTAATGGGTCCTAACGTCCTCTCAACCTGGTTAGGTTACTAAACCCCTATTGGTAGTCCTAATTCCCATCCCAACTCTCGTTTCTAAGACGAAAATTGACTAGTACAAACAATTGCTTATGGCCACTAAACAAAGTTATAGAATTTGACACGACCAAAGGAAGAAACAAACTAGGTGGTTCTATTGGTATCGACTCTTCTTATAATTTATTTTAACTAGCAAATCATTTAAATATTTCAAATTTATTTATTTTATTTACATAATGATAATCTTACACTATTATATTTAATTTATGTGATTAAATAAATTAAGAGGAAAATGATAAACAAAATTAAACTACGAAATAAAAGTGCTAAAATGATTAAGGTGATTATATTAGTAATGATTCTAATGATGAATTTTATGATGATTATTATATGATTAGACAAAATAAAATATGACATGTTAAACGATATTTTGGTTTTGACTAGATTATTTTTATATGGATTTCCTACCAACAATAATATAAAAACAAGACTAATGAGATTATAATTCATGAACTCAATATGATGATGACAATACAACTAACATAAATACTATAAAGAGAGAACAATGATGTCGGAAATTGCGTAAATAAAGGATAGAAAATTATCGAGATTGGAATGCAAATTATGTAAGAAAGAAAGCAAAGAACAAATATCCAACCCAATGTAATGACAAATGCTTATAGGAACACTAGAAAAGTACTTGGAAATTGCTATAAAAGTAGTCTAAGATTGCATAAACTATAAACTATAATCTAAAACTTATATGAAAGATATGTAATGTTGTGTTATTCTAAATTGTATGCTAATTGTGTGTATTGTGTGTCAAATGTGTGTGATGATCCTTGGCTTTTATAGGGCTGCATAGCTGCTATGTTTCGTCCAAATTCGTACCCTAGACAAAGCCATAAAACACTCCATTAAAGCTTGGTAGAAGAAGAGCCAAGAGACGTTCATCTGCAGACATACCTGATCGGGTATGTGTAAATCCGATTGGGTATGTAACCCCGATGGATTTATTCGTCTCTTCCAATTTCGTCTTTGGGCACGGAATCCTATGCCTTAGTCTTGGTCAATGCAACACGTAATTGGGCGTGGGCTAGTCTTCCTTTGACTTGGGTTGATGTTTTCCTTTGAGAAACAAAGTCAAAGTCCAAGATGAGTCCACTTGATGAAGGATGTAGCGGAATCGTAGTCAAATCGTGAAATTGCTATCATCGGTTCCTCGAAAACTCGTATTCTAGTACCTTTGCTCCATAAAGTAAGAAAATATAGCAAAACCGCTTTATTTCCTATAAAACGAGACAAAGCACGCAAAACAACTAGAATAGCAATATTAGCTCGTTAATCACTCAACAAAGTGCATAAATCATATAGAAATCGAGCTAAAACGGGGGATAAATTAGTACAAAATATCGCTTATCAAACACCTTTGTGTATCTTCTCTTTCCCAAAACCTCTCTTGGCTGTCTCTGTGGATGGCGGAAAGGAAGAATGACATGATGTTTTCTTGACAGTTTTGTGGAAAAACACGGTGAATAACGCAGGAATTGGGTTTGTTTGTGATGGTGATATGGTTTTTAATTAGAATAGGAATGGTGAAATAGGAATAATATTGTGAGTATGGTAAAAGTGTGGGTAAATAAATGGTTATGACAAAGTAATGTGATCAATTTATGCAAAGCAATTAACATATCAATCAATCTTATAATATAATACACACTTTTTCATAGATTATATGCAGCGGCGGAATATACGAACACAGTTATACAATCTCGTCAAAATCGAGTCAGTCATAGGAGAAAGAAACATTTATGATGAATTTTAATTACAACCGATTAAACCTATTTCCAACCGCAAAGTCTCAAAACATTCTCCAGCCAATGCTTTAGTCAGAATGTCAGCCCATTGTTTTTCCGTACTACAAAATTCAAGTCTTATGTTTCCCTTTTCTACTTTGTCTCTAAGAAAGTGGTGTCTAATTTCTATGTGTTTTGTACGCGGGTGTTGTGCGGGATTTTTAGAAATAATAATAGCACTCGTATTATCACATAAAATAGGAACACAACCAACATTCACACCATAATCAGATAATTGTTACTTAAGTCAAAGCAATTGAGAACATACCAAGGTTGCAGCAATATATTCAGCTTCTGTAGTAGATAATGCTACTGAAGTTTGTTTCTTAGACCCCCATGAAATGATGCATGGTTCAACAAACGTGGCTATGCTACACGTACTTTTTCTCTCAAGTGAACAGCCTGCATAATCTGCATCTGAACACCCTATGAGATCGAAATTACATTCAAGAGGATACCATTGGTATAATTTAGAAGTGCCAATTAAATACCTCAAAATTCTTTTAAGTGCAATCATATGTGATTCTTTAGGGTAAGATTGAAATCGAGCTCACACAGATACACTAAACATAATATCATGTCTGCTTGTAGTTAAGTAAACAAGTGAGCCAATCATACATCGATAAGTCGTCTCATCGATAGACTTACCATCTTCATCTTTAGTTAGTTTCTTATCCGTGACCATAGGAGTGACCATAAGATAAGAATTCTCCATTCCAAACTTTCTGATTAGCTCTTTGATGAATTTTTGTTAGTGTATCATTATACGTTCTTTTGTTTGTTGGATTTGTAGTCCAAGGAAGAACTTGAGTTCTCCATCATACTCATCTCAAATTCAGAGGTGATAAGTTCTGAAAAATAGTCACCTTGTTTATTATTAGTTAAACCAAATAACATATCATCTACGTAAATTTGTACAACTAATATATATGACCCCTCGGATTTCAGGAATAAGGTTTTATCGACAGTTCCTCTTTTAAAATCGCTTTGAAGTAAAAAATTTGACAATCTGTCGTACCAAGCCCTTGGTGCTTGTTTCAAACCATGTAACGCTTTATTTAG
Organism: Heliosperma pusillum; assembly: GCA_022085475.1. Taxonomy (NCBI): domain Eukaryota; kingdom Viridiplantae; phylum Streptophyta; class Magnoliopsida; order Caryophyllales; family Caryophyllaceae; genus Heliosperma; species Heliosperma pusillum. The sequence continues at coordinate 25,327 of JAIUZE010070034.1, forward strand.
TTTAAAAACATGGTTTTGAAACTTGATGTTCAAGAATCCGGGGGATTGCTTAAGAAAGACTTCTTCTTCCAAATATCCATTTAGGAACGCGGTCTTAATGTCCATTTGAAATAATTTAAGTCCTATGTGAGCTACAAATGCTATTAAAAGTCTAATAGCCTCAAGTCGAGCTACGGGAGCGAATGTTTCATCGTAGTCAATCCCTTCTTGTTGATTGTATCCTTGAACAACCAATCTTGCTTTGTTTCGCACAAAAATTCTCGTGTCATCTAGCTTGATTCTGAACACCCATCTTGTACCAATGACTGATCGTTCCTTTGGTCTAGGAACCAAGTGCCAAACTTTTTTCCTTTCGAATTGTTGTAATTCCTCTTGCATAGCAATGATCCAGTCTGGTTCAATGAAGGCTTCCTTGATATTCTTGGGTTCAATGGTAGAGAGGAAAGAGTAGAAGGAGCAAAAGTTATTCAGAGATATTCGTGTTTGAACACCTTTTATTAGATTACCAATGATCGAGTCGATTGGATGAGAGTCCTTATATTTCCATTTCTTAGATGTCTCAGGCACTTATTCATTTGAGTTTGAGGTACAAGCCTCAAGTGGCTCGGAATTAAGGATAGTTCCCCTGAATTAGATCTTAGGGTTGTAGGTGAATTAGGTATAACCCACGATTCACTACTATTGTCTGAATCTAAGGTTATAGCATCATCAATCATAACCTTAGTATTCATTTTTTTTTTTGAGAAGAAGTTATAGTATCATCAACTATAACCTCAGATCTATTTCCTTTATTATTTGAAGTAACCTCAATCTCATCAAATGTGCCTTCAATTTCCTTTTCTTCCTGTGATACACGGATTGGTGATCCTTGCCGAACTGTCATAAATTATTCCGCGTACCAGACATGCGGCCCAATTATCACTGGGTGGTTGACAGAAGGTGTAGAACTGAGATATCTACAGAGCCCAAACTTTGACTGTCGTCGGGAACATTTTAAAGTATCTCGACTATCCAGGAGGGTCGTTTTAACTCCGTTAGACTATGTATAAAAGCTCGCCAGCCATAAGATGGATTCAGACCTAAGGCATCTTCTTATGTGGAATGACGTGTGATGTGAGGCTCGCCAGCCGTCGAATGGGGTTGTGTGATACACAGGATACCACAGATGGAGAGACAAGGGACAAGCGTGAAAACACACATTTGTGGAGTCGCCACCAACGTTTGTGGGAAGTTGGAATCGTTTGAATACTTTATGTCATGTCAAGACGTAAAGAAATGACATGAACACTAAGAACTCGTTACCCTTAGCATTCTATGTCTAGAATGACTCTCGTGGATGCCAATGAACACGAATGTTCACAGAGATCTGGAGTAAGGGGTGACGGTACGTATTAGGAAGTTCTTTTGATCGAAAACCTAATCCCGCCCGCCTCGATATCGGCCTCTACTAATGATTAGGTAAACTCTTCTGTTATCGATATGTTGTTGGTTATATGCATGTAATGCAATATCTCTGTTTTAATCCTAGCATGTGAGCTTACACTATGTCGGTTTAACATGTACTTTAGAAGTTAATTATTTCGAAGTGGGATTTAGGAGTCAATTGCATGTGAGAACAGTTAATTAAATCATACAATGATTAAATAGAACTATAAAACAAATATTACAATTGTTTACAACGATCACGGGATCTATGTCAGAAATATGTTTGAAAGATTAATTGAAACAAAGAAAAGAATTAGTAAAACTTAAAATGAAACAGATTAGCAGTGATAATACGAATAATAGTTGATTTATTACCTAATTAAACTACAACAAAGCGAACTAGGAAGATCAAAGACGGAAACCAGCCCGAAACAGGTGCAACAAGTCATAAGTCTTCTAGAAGAGGCGCATCAGACCCTGCGTCTATTCCTAAGTAGGGTTCTGGCTGTGAAGGCAGAATTGCGAACACTTAGGTTTCGTTGGTGATTTACGATTTATTAAATATCTACAAGTCGAATTTAATTGATTTAAGTCTTATTAATTACCGTAATTATATCAAAGACGAATCTAGAGATTTGATATGAACAAATCAAATCTCTAAAGACGCAAAATGATAGATGACAAAAACCCACTATAATTGATTATTAGGGATTTAAGTCAAGAACTAACTAAATAATATGTAATAAGAAAACTGAAAGAAATAATGAACGAAAAGGTTTTGAAACCGATTTTGACATAAATCCGAAATGAATCCTACATTAATTAAATAAAGTACAATAAAAAAAGATGAGGTTAAACACCCTCAGACTTACATGTTGACGAAACGAGATATGAACTAAAGTTCACAATCTTGCGACATCTCGACTTGAATGTAAAGAAAGTGCCCTCGCAAGAGGAACGATCGATTAGTTAAGATTGATTATTGTTGAATTGGTCAAATTGGTAGGTCAATGCAATAACGTGACAGGTACCCATAAGGATCTGAGCTTACGTGGTCGATTGATCAAGCACGTAGTTGTCAAAATGCTTAGAGCAAGGTCTAGAATGCAAAGAGAGAGAAAGAAGGGGCGAAACACTCGCGTACCTTCAAAGTGTGCACGAACCTCTCCTTATATAGGGAGAAATCTAAAGAATTTTGGAATAACCCAAACACGGAAAGAAATCTAGAAAAAATTCCGAAAACAAAGCTGGGGAAGAGGCGCAGCATGCACTGCGACTCTTGGAAGAGGCGCCGCTCCTGCTACGTCATTTCTTGAGCAGTTTCCTACTTTGAAAGAAAGATTTTCGCGTTTCTTTATGGTAATTGCGGAAGATTTCGAATACTCTTCTAAATAAAATATGAATATATTTTACGAAGAAAGATAATTATTGAAACATTAAAATATCCAGAATATTTTCGAACGTTCAGACACGGTTTTAAAAGACGGTTTATAGAAAATGAAGCGGTTTTATACCCGGATTCCGAATAAACACTAATGACTGTCAAAACGATCGTATCAGTACGTAGATGATGACCAAGGGGTAGAAACAAGTATTTGAGCTATCACTTGACGATAAACTTATGAATTGTCATAAATCGTTTCTTTGTACCAAACATGCGGCCCAAACATAGCCCCCACTTTGACTGAGGCTTGGAAAGGCAAAAGTCAATGTATAGCCATCAGGTCAATCGAAGATTAAAACCTGACGACTATGGCGACGTGACGCGGTTCAAGGGTTCTGAACCAAGGACCTGTCGTTCAGAACATTTTAAAGTCTGTCGACTGTCGGGGAGGATCGTTATAAGTCCGTTAGACTACGTACGAAAGCTCGCCAGCCATAAGAAGGAGTCATACCTGAGAATCTTCTTACTTGGACTTGAGGTCGCGTCATGATGCTCGCCAGCCGTCTGAAAGGCATGCGTAAAGAGGCTCGCCAGCCGCAGGGGATCGGTGCGTAATTAGGCTCGCAAGCCGCTGCATAAAGTGTGTAATACCGTTCGCCAGCCGCTCGATGTGAGAAGCTGCCTGTCTCTGTCTTCAAGAAAAATCTCGTTGGGGAAACACGTGTTGAAACTCGATATGTGGAAGATCCTGTCAGGATTGAATCGTTCTGAAAATTTGCGCGGTTGTGGCCAACAAATATCTTGAGGATAAAAAATGGCCCCACTGATTGTACATCCGGAAAAAATGGGTCTCTGCTGAGATGACGTGACAGTTCTGAAACCTGCCGAGGCACGGGTCTTGAAAAAGAATCAAAGCATGAAAAAAAATAGAAGTCGGAGAAGAGGCGCATAAGACTTAGGCCCACAAGTAACGAACTTGCAACCAACTTTCCAATTTAGGCGAAACATTGCTGAGGAAGGGCGCAACAAGAGCCGCGACCTTTAGAAGGGGCGCAGCTGTTGCTGCGTTTCTTCCCGAGCTTCTCCCTGTCTGATAAAAGACGCGAACAGACGGGAGTACTTTCATTCATCCGAACATCATAAACTCAAATATTTCTCTTAAAAGTCCATCAAATTTGAGGAAATCTTGATCGAGTTGCTCCATAAGCTATGACAAACCGAGGTATCCATTCCAATCTCGCTTTAATCGTGTATATTTGATTGATTTTGATTTTGAAATTGGGGTTCCCTTCCCTAAATAACTCGAAAATTGAGGTGTTCTTGCTCCCTTGATTTGTATGATCGAAATTGACATTAGAAATGAACCATTGGCCTTGTTACGAACATAGACATGTATTCATTTTTCGTTTTCGTTGAGTTTTGAAAAAATGAGACGGATACTCACTGAGTCGAAATCCGCTTCGAAAATCCCCTTAGGGTAGCTCATTTTGGATGAAACTTGGTGTTCTGGAACCCTTGTGTAGCGGGTGAACTTGTTGTAGCATTAGATTTTCAATTTGCGACGGTCTCTACAGGACGCTTTTCTAGGGTAAAACCGCTATATAGCGAAATACTATTGAATTTTTGATTCCAACCCAAAATTAGGCTTTTAACTTAGACTTCAGTTGACCCCTACCCTACATGTGTAGTCGGGTTTTCGAAAGAATGGTCAAAGATGACCAGAAAGCTTCTTGAAAATGACGTGGAACGCTTTTAAAAGTGTGCTTGCCATTGCTTGAAACTGTTATGGATTTGCTTGAACCGTTTGAAATGTGAAGGTGACATTCCTTCTACATCAGGAAGAGATGATATGGACATAGATTTGGAGCCTTCTTCTTCCTGTGTAGGAGAAGATACACCAGCCGATGTGGCACAGGAGGGCGAGATGGCTGAGGACGAGGTTCTGAGGAGGATTACCACGGGTCGAGGTCGACACCATCTGGCGGGTGCAACGGAGTGGGCTGAGAAATGAGATGGTAGACATTTCCTTTGGGCAGCGGAGAGCCACCTGTCTTACAGGGCGGCACGGAGCATGGTAAGCCTTTGTGATTGTTTGTCATTTTCCATATCCAATTGGCATTTCTTTTGAAATATAAAATGCTAACTTGACTTTCTTGGTTTAATTTGCATGAGGCTGGGAACATGAGGTCCTTTTCTGGATATACGACCATGATGGAGGCGTACGAGAAGTTGACCGAGGATGAGAAGACTCTCATTTGGGGGAGGAGCCTTTGGAGAGCTGGTCCGAGCCTGGAGGTCTATCAGGGCGATGAAGATTCGGGCTAACCTTTGCCTGATTCGAGCCTTCTTGGATCGTTACTGGGATACGGCTTCGACCTTCCATATGCCTTTTAGGGAGGTCGGAGTCAGCTTGGAGTATTACGACATGATCTCTGGTTTGTCGTATGCAGACGAGAGCTTGGAGTGGCCGTCGGTGGCCATGAGGGTTGACTCGAAGGAGGCGAGACATATGATATGTTTGAACCTGCCGGCAGGGGCAGCTGCTCTACCTGAATTGGTGTCGAGCTCTTATGTTAGAGACTACTTTGCTGGCAGCACTCCGACGAGAGTGATGATAGGTGGAGAGATGGTAGTCACTCTTCTTTGTACAGCTGAGCAAAGGACATGGCTTTGGTTGTGGTGGTTCTTGTGTTCGATTTACTTCGAAGACAAGGGGGAAAGTCTATCGACGAAGCTTCTTCCATTCTTTTCTGGTTTGGGTAGCCTAGGTCGATGGGACTGGGTTACTCCTGGCTTTGCGGTCCTTACTCGCTATATGAGGGCCATGGTCAGGCCGGAGGTGATGGAGAAGGGGACTTCTCCTGCTACAGTCGGTCCTGGACTCTTGCTGCAGGTATGTGTTGGAGCTAGTGTCCTCCACGGTTGGCTTGCTAGGAGTTTAACGTTATTGTCATTTTAATGGCAGTGATCAACTGGTCCCTAAAAGTCACACCTAAAGGATGTGTCTGAGAGATGTGATTATATGAATAATATAATCATATTGATGCCTTATTATATGACTAAAAGGTTAGTCGATGTATATGACTAAAAGGTTAGTCAATGTAATGATGATACGATTATTTAATAACGATTAAATAATATTAGCTGAGACGAATTAAATGTAATTCGTAATTGAATATAAAACGTTATATTTAATCAATGTATATAATATAAGCTTAAACGAATTAAAATGTTAATTCGTAATTAAACATAATATGTTATATTTAATTAGCAAATTATAAATATACGGATATTTATAGTTGACATATATATTATATTACAGACTAATATAACCGAAAGAGAAAAGAAAAAAAATAGTCTTTTCTTCTCTTAAATTTCGGTTAATAAGAGATAAAATAAGAGAAAATATCTCATATTATTCTCTTATGGTAACTAGGTCAAAAATCTAATAACAAGAGGGTTAAAAGGAAAAAAAAACTCCTCCTCTAGTTGTTGTTGTTGTTCGGCCGTGATACAGCAAGAGGAACAAGTTTTTTTTCTCTTGAATTCTCTCTATCATTCATCATCAAACAAAAGAAAAATTAGCAGTAACTTTTCTATAAAATTCTAGCACAAGCAAGACATATCTCGGAGCATCTTGGGTGCAACAATTAGGAGAATATCGATTTCGATATTGTTCATAGGCCAAATTTGCTAGGACCAAAGGTTAATTCTAGATTCATTATAATTTTATATTATGCAATTCATTTATGAGTCGTAATTCATATACTATAGTTTCGTTATAATCCGTAATTTAATGACGAAATATACCGATATTTCTAACAAGTGGTATTAGAGCCAAGGGCTACGAAATTATTTTATATGTTTTCATAATTGATGAAATATAAGATTAGAATCTTTATTTTTTTTGTTTTTTTAAATTTCTGCTGAGAAAAAAAAAAAAAATTTTGTCTGTACTGTTCATCCGTAAAAAAAAAAAAAAATTTGCCTTGTTTTTTATATTGATTCATTATAATTGTTGTTTTAAATAGTTAAGACGATAACATGATGAATTTGTAGTTGTTTTGATTTAATAAGGATTAAATTAAAATGGAAATGGAAATCGATTTGAATGTTCATTTCTATATATTTTCGGTATTCATTGATTTAGATATTCATTTTAAATTGTTAAATTGAATCATCTAGTTTGTATCGATGTTTAATAATGATTAGATATTGATATTTTGTACCTATCTTGAAAATATTAGTAACATCAAATTTTTTAAAGAAAAAAGTTTCGGTTCTTTTATTTTTGATCGAAAGTTTTTTTTATTCATTATAATGATAATGTTTTGTTTATTGTTGTGAAGAAGTTCACAATAATTGGGTACCCAATTATTTTAAAGAGGTTTAAAATAATGTTGTATTAATTCATGTTAAAGAATATGAATTAAAATTGGATTATGTTTGGTTGGGATTATTGTTATTAATTAAGGAATTATCACATAATTTTGATCATTTTAAAAGGGGGTTTGGATAAATTACTCTTCATAATTAAAGAATTATGTCTTGAATGTTTAATTTATAGTTGATGCATTTTATCTTGTTGAATGAATGGTTGAATGGTTTAATTTACGTATTTTTCCAATCGGTTGTAATTTGTATCACCTAGTGTGGCCTTAGTTGATCATGTTTTCGTAATGATGGAAACATGATCTTTGATGTAATTTTGAGATCTCGAATCTTCATTTTATTTTTCATTAAATTATGTTTTTTAAATTAGAATGTAAATAGGTTTATATTTTGTAATTTATTAAACGTATTTTGAGAAGACTAAAGATGGAGATCGGATTGCTCACTCCCGCTACATGGACCAAGATGGAACATAAAGACAAGCTTCTCGGGTCCAAATGGGTTGGATTCCAAATTTGTATTTTTGTTCATTTTGGTAGATAGGCCACACTAGGACTTTGTAATATTTTATGTATTTTCCGTTCTTGTTGCTTTTTCATCACATGATAGTTAGTGCATCAATTTCCGCCTAAACCAAACCACCTACTACTAAAATGCATGAAAATTGACTCATATAGTTTGAATGTTAGTTATCATGGACATAAAGATGTCACTCGATTTTAAGCCATCATTTTAGTTTATTCATCCTCGCCTGCTAGATATTAGTTCACTTAAACTGAATTAAAATAAAATTGATGGGATCTTCCTCTAAACCTAAAATTGAGACTAGTCTTTATAGGCCAAATTACTATGAATCCCTACTTCGTCGGTAGGCATATAGGACCTTACTCTCCATATGACCCCTTCTACGTTGGGTAAGTAGTGTGTGTTGACCTATTTTATCTCAACATTATAGTCCGAAGAGTTTCTCGTGATTATGATGGACTAAAGATAGAATTTACAGAAATTTATCGACCAAGGATTCTAAAGGTAGAATTAGCCAAGAGGTGGGCTTATCAATTTACAGATAATTGAGTCTTGGGATCATTTATATAATTCTTGAGGGAGGTCAATTGTATAAATACTCGAGTCTTTGCATTAAAACGAATTTTGCACTAGACTTAAATTCAAATCGATGAGTATGCTTATTATGTTTTTTTTTCTTTTTCAGTGTAGAACTCGTTTACATTAATAATACTGCATATAACAAATGGCTGGAAATACTGACATCCCTATGCCAAGTGCCACGCTCGCGCGCAAATCCTGGCTTAAAGCTTTTATGGACCACATGAATCAGTCCACGCGACTGAAGAATGACGGGTCCAACTTTGCGGACTGGGAGGCGGCATTACGGAATGCTGCCATTGCTGACAGTAAGCTCAAGTACTTGACTGAGCCAATACCGCCAAACCCAGGCCCCAATGCGAGAGCTAACGAGACACATGAATATAGTGACTTCGTTATGGAAGCGGGTGCGATAAAGAACGTACTCATCTTTGCAATGGAAAACAATTTGCAAAGACGCTTCATTGCCCAAGGTGCAAACAAGATTTTCACCACGCTCACTAACGAATTCTCAAAAGCACCGAGGATCGTTACTTATGAGCATATATGTCGCTTCTTTGAGGCGAAACTCCAGAAGGGCCAACCGGTTAGCCAACACATTCTTGATATGATTGAGAATGTCGAGAAACTGGAGGCACTTGATTGCAAAATCAGTGAGAGCATTGTCATTGACCGTGTGCTTCATTCACTTCATGATGGTTTTGCCGTTTTCATGGCAAATTACTATATGAATGATATGAAGAAAAGTCTTCATCAGCTACACTCACTTCTCGTACAGACCGAGAATGATATGAAATTGAGTGGGAGCATGAAGCAAGATGCTCTCATGATTTCCAACAAGGGTAAAGGTAAGGGCAAGCCTCGGGGCGACCTATCTGTAGGAAAGCCAAAGTTTAAAAAGTCACGAAACGGCAAGAGTGGGCCTGGTGAGACTAATGGCTCACAAGGCAAGGCAAAGAGCAAGGACAGTAACATGGAGTGCTACCATTGCCACAAGACTGGTCATTGGAGGAGGAATTGTCCCGTGTACCGTGAGGACATAAAAGCAGGCCGCGTCACTCCTGTTGGTATGTCATCTTTTATTCATATGATTGAGATTAACCATGCAAGTTTCGGAACTTGGGTATTAGATACTGGTTGTGGTTCTCATCTGTGTAATCATTTTCAGGGCCTAAGAAACATCACACCTCTCGCAAAGGGTGATGTGGACCTGCGAGTGAGGAATGGAGCAAGAGTTGCTGCCGTTTCAGTGGGAACATATTGTGAGAAATACCGGTATACTTCCCTTTAAATTTTTCGGATTATAATGAAATTATAACTATATGAATTTCTAGTCATAAATGAAATTGCATAATATAAAACAAGAGATTAAGAAATAACCTTCGGTCCTAGTAAAAGGCCTAAGAACAAATACCAAAGTAGGTATTCTCCTAATCGTTACATCCACGATGGTTCAAGAAATGCCTTCGTCGTGCTAGAACGAATACCCAAAAATTACTTCTAATTTTGTGTGTATATTGATGATGAATATGAAGATGAATAAGAGAGTTAAAAATCAGAATTTTCTTTTTCTTCTTCACCCTTGTGCCGTCACAATTAGAGTCAATTAGGGTTAGTAGAAAAACTTCTTTTTCTCCCTATATGTGCCGTGAGATTTGGAGCGAGGAAAGAAGGAAAAAATCAAAAACCCTAGTTTCCTTATTTCTCTCAACCTATATTAGGTAGTTAGCATATATCATTTAATATGTACATAATGTAATATGTATTCTAAATATTACTAGTAATGGACCGTCACATAAACCGAGTAATGCCGGACCAATACACTATAATAATATCGTGTAATACATATCTGCCAACTTAAATATAACAGTTTACATTTAGTTTAGACCAACATTATATACATTGATTAAATATAACATTTTATATTCAATTACCAGCTAACATTATTTAATCGTTATTAAATAATCGTATCATCATCACATTTGACTAACCTTTTAGTCAAATACATCGACTAACCTTTTAGTCATTTAATAAGGCATCAATATGATTATTTTCTCAAATAATCACATCTCTCAAACACATCCTTTAGGTGTGACTTTTAGGGATCAGTTGATCACCGCCATCTGTATGACAATAACGTCAAACTTATCTAGCAAGCCAACCGTTATCGATAAACTTTAATCAACTGATTATAATACAAAGTATACCCTGTGAACCTTAGCTGTTATCACACTAACTGTGGAGGACACTAGCTCCAACACATATGTAATCCAACTCCCGAGTGGTTTTGAGTTATATTTATATAACTGTTGCTATGTACCCAGTTTATCTAAGAACATTATTTCTGTTTCCGTACTAGACAAAGACGGTTTTTCATTTTCAATAAAAGACAATAGCTGTATTTTCTCTTTTAATGAAATGATTTATGGCAAAGCAGTTTCCATGAATGAATTTATATCTTAGATCAAACCACAGACATATTGCATGTGAATAATAAGAAATTAAAGGTTGGTGACAAAGATCAAACTTATCTATGGCACTGTCGTATGGGACACATAAATGAGAAACGTGTAAAGAAGCTCATTAACAATGGGACTATCTCCCCATTTGATTACGAATCATTTGGCACGTGTGAATCATGTCTTATCGGTAAAATGACTCGAATTTCCTTCAAAGGTGTTGGAATGCGCGCTAGTGACCTATTAGGACTCATACATACTGATGTATGTGGACCTATGTCAATAAACGCAAGAGACGGCTATAAATATTTTATCACTTTCACGGATGATTTGAGTAGATACGGATATGTCTACTTAATGAAGCATAAAAGTGAGTCCTTTGAAAAGTTCAAGGAATACCAGAATAAGGTTGAAAACCAACTGGGAAGAAAGATTAAAGCACTTCGTTCAGATCGTGGTAGCGAATATCTTTCAAATGAGTTTGATCAACACCTTAAAGACTGTGGTGTAGTATTACAGTTAACTCCACCTGGAACACCTCAATTAAATGGTGTGTCCGAACGGAGAAATCGAACATTACTTGATATGGTTCGATCCATGATGAGTCACACGGTAGTACCTGATTCATTATGGGGTTATGCTCTTTTGTCAGCTGCTCTTATACTTAACCGAAGTCCGTCTAAAACTGTAGACAAGACTCCATATGAGTTATGGAAGGGAACGGTCCCTAACTTGTCCTTTATTCGGGTTTGGGGCTGCGAGCCTTATGTCAAGTGGAGACACGAGGATAAGCACGGCCCGTGATCGGTCAAGATATACTTTATTGGTTATCCAAAAGGAATGTTTGGTCATTACTTCTATTTGCCTAACGAACAACGAGTTTTTGTTGCGGCTAGTGCAAAGTTCTTAGAGAAAGAGTTTCTTGAGAATAAGTCAAGTAATAGAACCTTCGATCTGTTGGAGATTCAAGAACCAACAACCGAGCAACCAATGGAGGAAGAGGTGCCTTCAACTTCTGCTACGGTTAACATCTCTATTCAACCTAGGAGGTCGGGTAGAGTCTCCATTCCTCTAGACAGATACATTGGTATGGTCCAGGAGAATGAGAGAGATAATGTTTTACTCCTAGAGAGTAACGAACCCGCTACCTATAAAGGTGCGTGTTCGGACTCTAAGCTATGGCTTGAAGCCATGCAATCCGAGATGGACTCCATGTATGAGAATGACGTATGAGATCTTGTTGATTTGCCTGATAAGGTACGGCCTCTTCAGTGCAAATGGCTTTATAAGAAAAAGCATTCCGTAGAAGGACAACCAGACATCTATAATGCACGACTAGTGGCAAAAGGTTTCACTCAAGTGCAAGGATTGCATTATGATGAAATTTTTGCACCCGTAGTTATGCTGCGTTCCATTCGGATAATCTTAGCGATTGCCGCTTTTCATGACTATGAAATTTGGCAGATGGATGTGAAAACCGCCTTCTTAAACGGTTATTTGGAGGAGGAATTGTACATGGTACAACCCGAAGGTTTCATTGATCCTAAAAATCCTAAGAAAGTTTGCAAGCTTAAGCGTTCCATTTATGGACTTAAGCAAGCTTCTCGGAGTTGGAATCATCGTTTCGACCAGGTGATAAAAGAGAATGGTTTCACTCGATCGGTCGAGGAACCATGCTTGTATGTCAAGTCGAGTGGGAGTAAGATTGTCTTCTTAATATTGTATGTTGATGACATACTCTTGATTGGGAATGACATCCCTCTCTTATCTTCGGTAAAAGTATGGTTAAAGAACCATTTCCAGATGAAAGATCTGGGTGAGGCACAACGCATATTGGGGATCCGTATCTATAGAGATAGATCACGACGGATGTTATCACTCAGTCAGGAGTCTTATATAGATAAGATTCTTGAGAGGTTCAACATGACCAACTCCAAGAAGGGGAACCTTCCAATGATTTCTGGGATGCATTTGAGTAAAGCTCAGGCACCCAAGACATCGGAAGAGGTCGAGCGCATGAGTCGTGTTCCTTATGCATCAGCTATAGGATCGATCATGTATGCCATGATATGCACACGTCCGGACGTGGCATATGCATTGAGTATGACGAGTCGGTACCAAGGCAATCCAGGTGAAACACACTGGATGGCTGTCAAAAACATCCTTAAGTACTTACGAAGGACTAAGGATTGGGTATTGACTTATGGAGGAGACACTGAGCTATGCGCAATCGGTTACGCAGATGCTAGCTTCCAAACAGATCGAGATGACTCGAAATCTCAGTCTGGATTCGTCTTTACTCTTAATGGCGCTGCGGTCAGTTGGAAAAGCTCCAAACAGAGTGTTATAGCAGATTCTACAACTGAGTCCGAGTACTATGCCGCTTCAGAAGCTGCAAAGGAAGCTATATGGATGCGTCAGTTCTTACAAGGACTAACCGTAGTTCCTAGTTCGAATGACCCTATCACCATCTATTGTGATAATAGAGGTGCCATCTTCCAGGCTATGGAGTCTAAGTCCAGCAACAAGTCTAGACATGTACTTCGGAAGGCTCATATGATCCGAAATTAGGTGAAGCAAAAGGAGATAGTCATTGACAAGATTGCTTCGGATGACAACATCACGGACCCTCTCACTAAACCGTTAAAATATGATAAGCATGAAGGGCACGTCATTTCCATGGGAATTAAACGTGTTCCTGAAATGTAGTAGCTGTTATATGTTGATTACATAAATGTATCTTTTTCATGCACTATTTATAACATCATCGTATTGTTTCATATTTTGTTTTTCATGTGGATTGTACGACAACATTGAACACCACAAAGTGAACTGAATTACATTACAATTGTTTTGGTCCGTAATCGCCTACATGAGCTGATAACTCTGGCAATTATACTGTGAAGTTGATTGATGGTGGGTTCAACGAGCCATAAGTCAAATGGTTGACTATTCAATCACAAATACGAGTTATAAAGATACCAAGTAGGACATCGTGACAACGTTATGGTGTCCTAAATGTTTCAGAACATTCGGTGTCAGGTCGTGGATAGGACGTCCATAGTGTTGCTAAGAGTCGATTCTTTTGACAATCGACTGTCTCTTGAGATTAAGGCAGTTTTTGGGTGACTTTGGTTTCTTTCTAATGGTCGACCGTAACAGGAGGCTAAGTTGATTTTTACTGGATTATTTCATACTGTGCTTGTATCTGCAGGATTCGAGTTGAGGAAAATATCCAACCTTTATCAGGTTTTGTTATTTCTCAGGGCCACTCGAGGAGTTGTAACTGAAATGCATGGCCATGCTCGAATAATGATTCGTTTATCAGTTAAGTTACTCTCTAGTCGGGAAAACCACTCTTGATACTGATCGCTTGTAAAATGCGACCTTTGTAAATACGGACTTTGCAAATTGTTTTACATTGAGTGGGAGAAATTTATGGATATGAGAATCGGGTTATCGCACATACACTTGTAAGGACAAGTGGGAGATTGTTGGAGCTAGTGTCCTCCACAGTTAGTGTGATAACATGAATAAATCTCTTACAGGTTCACAGGGTATACTTAGTATTCTTATCAGTTGATTAACGTTTATCGATAACGGTTGGCTTGCTAGGAGTTTGACGTTATTGTCATTTTAATGGCGGTGATCAACTGGTCCCTAAAAGTCACACCTAAAGGATGTGTCTGAGAGATGTGATTATATGAATAATATAATCATATTGATGCCTTATTATATGACTAAAAGGTTAGTCGATGTATATGACTAAAAGGTTAGTCAATGTAATGATGATACGATTATTTAATAACGATTAAATAATATTAGCTGAGACGAATTAAATGTAATTCGTAATTGAATATAAACCGTTATATTTAATCAATGTATATAATATAAGCTTAAACGAATTAAAATGTTAATTCGTAATTAAACATAATATGTTATATTTAATTAGCAAATTATAAATATACGGATATTTGTAGTTGACATATATATTATATTACAGGCTAATATAACCGAAAGAGGAAAGAAAAAAAATAGTCTGTTCTTCTCTTAAATTTCGGTTAATAAGAGATAAAATAAGAGAAAATATCTCCTATTATTCTCTTATGGTAACTAGGTCAAAAACCTAATAACAAGAGGGTTAAAAGGAAAACAAATCTCCTCCTCCAGTTGTTGTTGTTGTTCGGACGTGATAGAGCAAGAGGAGCAAGTTTTTTTTCTCTTGATTTCTCTCTATCATTCATCATCACACAAAAGAAATATTAGCAGTAACTTTTCTATAAAATTCTAGCACAAGCAAGGCATATCTCGGAGCATCTTGGGTGCAACAATTAGGAGAATATCAATTTCGATATTGTTCATAGGCCAAATTTGCTAGGACCAAAGGTTAATTCTAGATTCATTATAATTTTATATTATGCAATTCATTTATGACTCGTAATTCATATACTTTAGTTTCGCTATAATCCGTAATTTAATGACGAAATATACCGATATTTCTAACAGTATGAACCTTCATTTGAAACCCTATTGAAGATACTGTTATTACCCTTTTTTGCAGATGTGGGTGTACTCCTACTTTCCGGACTTCGCGCCTAAGAGGACGGAGCCTGAGCCGAGGGCATACCATGTTGTGAGGGATTGGGTAGTATGGCGTAAGAAGAGTGAGCGTTCTTGTTATGCTGGAGGACGTAAGTAGTCCTGACTGCTTTATTTTTTTTCTATTATTTTGGAGAAAGATCACAAGGAATGATTCTTTGTCTTATCATCGTCTGGAACTGGATCGTTATAATGACCCCCTTTTCTTTGTCTTAGTGGGTTCCGAGGCCTTGGGTTGACTACCCGGACGCACCAGCTTTCGTAGATGAGGTCTTACGTCCTAAGAGCTCGAGTCAGTTACTGCCGAGGACGCCCATGGAACCTGTGTGGTACTTGGGCGAGCGTTTGACTCCACACTTCTCTCGTGATGCTTTCACGGTCCCCATCGAACCTCGAGGGTCGATGTTTAGGGAGCCTTCTGACGCTGAGAGAGAGGCGGACCTGGCTGGTGTGAGTGGAGACGCCCTCCTTCTTCCTAGTGAAGATTACCCGGGTTTTTTTCGTCGAAGATTGGCATACTGGCTAATTGTGGTAAGCACTGTTTGCTTCATGTATATTGACCTTTGAGAATTGATAAGTTGTTTGTGGATGAACCATTTTATTTTTTGCAGGAGATCGAGGTGGTAAGCGTCGAGCCCCAGCTTACCCCGAGGTGCTTGAGTACATGGATGCGGCTGGCTCCACGACGATTCGAGAGCTTCGTGAATTCAGCGCAACGGTGACTGATGTTGGCTTGGACGAGTTGAAATACCTCGTGAGGAGGGTGAGCTTCCAATCCATGACCGTCTTTTGTTGCATAGTAATGCATTTGTTTTAACCTTTGATTTGTATTTGAATAAAGGTGGCTCCCTCTCGTCACGTCGCGCTGTGGAGGGTGTCTAACCGGTTGCGGGCTACAGCCGTTGAGGCACTCGCAGGTAGCTAGGACCGACAGGTAGGAACCTATCGTTTCCTTTTCTTTTTTTTTGCTGCATTTTTGTGTTTTTTTGAAATGAAGTGGTTGACTGAAATGAGGCATTTCTTATTTATAGATCCTTGGAGCGTGAGCTGGTAGAGTCTCGGGTGGAGACAACGGAGTCTCGAGAGGAGATAGCCCACTTGTTGAGGGAGCTGGAGGCTCGGTTGCCGAGATCGCTGCCCATGAGATTTTTGCTGGGCTCACTGGTGATGAGGATTAGCCGTCTTGTTTTATTTGTAGACTTTGGATATTTGAACTTTGTTTTTGGATTTGTTGTACATTTTGATCTGTTTTCGGGCGAGAGCCCCCAGTTTCAGATTTGGCTTTTAGGGCGAGAACCCCAAGTCTTGCGTATATTCCTTTTTTTTTAACTTGTGTTACGACGGCCTGAGTGCCTTTGTTGGAGGATTTCTTCTGTTCCTGTAGGTTAGCTGGAAGACATGTTTGGTAGCTGACGGTTTTTGCCGTCATGCTGCCGGAATAGAACTCACATAAATTACATGTAGCAAGTAATCTACTCAAACATTTTACATGTGGCATATCGGTAGCCTAAATTAGAGCAAAATGAATGCCTGAATATGATGAAATGCGAAAATATGTATGGAAATGTAAAGATATGACCGAAAATTGGGAGGGTTACCCCCTAAAAAAAGAAAAGAAAAGAAATATATAAGTTTAGATAAAATGGAAATGAAATAATTTTCCTAAAAAAGAAAATGAAAAATGAATAAGTGTGCGTGACGGGCGAAGATGTCGATTATCATCTAGAAAACCGAACCCAGCTAGGATTAGGAAATCCAAAACCTTGGTAACTCGGCATATTTTCCGAACCCACACCTATAGGAATGGGAAATCATAGACAAACATGAATTAGGAAGGCGCAAGAGCTGGAAATTTTGAGAAAGGGTCTGAGGAAGAGGTGCAGCAAGAGCTGCGACTCTTCGAAATGGCGCAGTTATTGCTGCGTCATTTCTTTGGTTGACCATACCTCGACTAAAATTAGGAAAAAACGAATAGTATATATAGAAAGCTCGGTTGAAGATTTTATTCATACAATTATTCCAACAATCCGTCTCTCACTTGAAAATTCTAATTACCCAAAAAGACTTGGAATATAATGGATGCTTTTGAAAACCGTCTCAAAGAATGGGAACATGAGTTTAACCATGTTGAGAAACATGATATGGGTGCCTACAACCTAGGCGCGATCTTGAGCTTGAAATTAGTGAAAGTAGTAAGGTCATTCCGAGATGCTTGTCTTGAGTATTGGGACCCTAATTTACATGTATTTGCCTTTCCTAGAGGTAATATTTGTTCTTTCCTGGAAGAAATAGCTGCCATTTGGGGATGGGATCCAGAAGATGCTCCGGTTATACCCGTTAACTCCCAAGGGTATAAGAACAAATTTCGGGACCTCATTGGGTTGATCAAAGCTGAGTTGGACCGTCTTGTAACCTCAAAGGGTGTCCGCATGCATGACTTTCTGAATCGATTCATAAATAGGGAAGATCCTTCTTTGTCATACGTTGCAAGGCGTAGGGCCTTTGGGTTTTACCTTTTGCATGGTTATATCTTCCAAGCGCACATTGACAAGCAGATGAGGGGAGACCCTCTTTTCTTAAGCTTGGTGGAGCAAATGGAGCTGCGCAAGAGCCTAGCTTGTCTTTGCCTAGGAGAGATCATTCTTGGCCTTGATAATAGAAAGGCTAACCGCGAGCTTCCATATCTGATCTGGGGAGTCCCGTCATCTTGCAAGTAAGAATATGTGCTTTTTTTTTCTTCTTCCTTTTTTTTGTCTCTTTTTTTTGTTCTACTTTTTTTTTTGAAATTCTTGCTTGCGTGCTCCGGATATGGTTAATGGAGCGCCTGCGATTGATTGAGCCCCTAGTTGATGTGCGCGGGCATCGTGCTCGATCCATTACCATGAGGACTAGGCTCTATATGGTAGACTTCTCCAGAATTCCCAACTGAATTAGGAGCTAGGGGAGTAACCTTCTTTGAGAGTCCAGTTCAGGCAACAACCAACAAGCACAGTCATGTTCAGGCAAAAGCAGACCAAGTCCAAACAACAGAGCTTTCATAAACAACCAAAGACAACCATGCCCAAGCAACACATACCGCAACAACAACACCTTCAAGAGTTCATGATCAAGCAACAACAGCATCAACACAAGCAATGCCAACCAGGGCAACAAGGTCCAAAACCACCCTAACCCAGAAGAATCCCACAGACATCAGTACAAGTTCCAGGCCACATATCCTACAGCAATTGTCCAAGCAAGGACTCCAACTTCTTTTCCCATCTATTTGAGGTTCTTAGCTACCAAAAAGTCTAGTATAAGTTATCTTAATTGTCCTTGGAAGTTCAAGAAAAACAGCCCACAAGTTAGCCAGTCACTCTGAGAGCCAGGCAGGTTTCAAGACCAATGGATGAGCAAAGGCATCTTACTTTTGTGTGACCCTTAGTAGTATTATTAAGGACGTTGGAAAGGCCCTAGAAGTCCCTCTCAAGGTTCCATTTGAAGCACCAGACAGCCAAGACAATCCCCAAAGAAAACTGCTCAAACAATGCCATTTCAGGAAAGGGACAAGCTTACTTTTCAGTTGTTTTTTCTGAAGTAGTTGCAGTCTGTTTTGCCCGTCTTATTAGTAGACTTTTGTATCTGATTTGTTGTCATTTCAAGGTTCATTTTAAGCCCTTAGATGTAGTCTTATGTTGTATGGTGAAGATCTTTTGTAATGCTCTATATAAAGAGCCTTTTGCTTTGTAAGAAACTCAGAATGCTTGAATGAAAACCCAGAGTTCTTACTCTATCTTTTGTTAACCTGTGCCAGCCTTGGTTAGCTCAAACCCCTCAACAAACTTGTGCTAGTCTTAGTTTGTTGGCCTAAGCTTGAGTCATTCACTTGTGCTAGTCTTAGTGAGTAAGTTTTGCTTAGGAATCACTGCATTTGAGACTGTTTGTGCTTGCCTTGACAGTGTTGAATACAGGGTTGTCTATCTTGTTTATGTCCTTGTGTTGTGTGTCTTCTATTCTTGTCCTGAGCCCAGTTTGGTGCATCAAATTGGTCATCAGAGCTTAGGGTTATTTCTATTGTGAGTTCATTTAACCAAACTACATTCAAAAATACAAAAAACAAGCCAATGAGTGAAGAGAGATTGGCAGGAGTAGAAGCAAGGATGGAGGACCTGGCTGGGGTTGTAACCACCCTAACCAGAGCCCTGGATCAGGTAATAGGCAACCAGTTGTTTGCTGGAGGAAGAGGCAAAGGTCGAGGGAGGGGCCTAGGTCCACCAGGAGGCAGGGTCAAACCACCTGAAGAAGAGGAACCTTCAGACTCAGATGAATCCACCAGGAGCAGAGCTTCAGGACATCGCCTTACTGATAAACACCTCAAGATAGACATTCCTGAATTTTCTGGTAGCTTAAACCCTGATGATTTGTTAGAATGGCTTAGGGATATAGAGAGAGTCTTTGAATATAAACGGTACAATGATGCTAAGGCCTTTAAAGTATCTATCCTGAAAGTGAAAGGGTATGCTTCCTTGTGGTATAAGACTATGAAGAGTGTTGGACCAATTTTATAGTTTTGATAATGACATGTGTTTACGTGATAATGTGCTTTACTCGATATCTCATATGCATGTAATTGTGTGCTTTAGTCTTATTATAGCTAGCAACAATTATGAGAAGAATGATCAAAGTTATGAGAACTTCAGGCAAAACTTTGATAAAGTCTGTGAGACAAAGTTATAACAACTTCAGGAATAACTTTGGAAGTTTACATGGAAGTTATAGCTACCCAGTCATAACTTTAAAGAAAATCGCTTCAAGTAAGATCTACCTTAAATAACACAAGACTCGAGATGGAGGGTCTTTGTGATCAAGATGAAGAGATGATCCGTATACTGAAGATCTTTGTGAAGATTAGATAGTATAGGTTGTCATTCGGTAAATATTCCATTCGAGTGATTTTAAGTTCAAAGTTATAGCTTTAGCCTATAACTTTGGATGATAAATGTTGATTCATGATTTTGGAAATAAAATGATTTGAATATTTTCAAAAGTGAAAGAGTATTTTTATATTTATCAAAAGTTTTAAAGGAGAATATATTTATGAGATTCTATTGGTTAGTATTACAACTTATGGGTTGTCATGCTACCTAGGGTTTCTAATATATTCTATCTCAATTTGTTGTTAACCAAATAAGCCCACCTAGGGTTTGAGCCACCTAGGGTTTCGTGGAAACCTAGGTTTGTGCCTCCTAGGGTTGCGTGCCTCTTAGGGTTTTGTGTAGCTTTTGAATCCGGCCTCCATAAGCTTGTTTCCCTTGTTTACCTTAATCTAGGATTCTACTATATCTTTACAACAATATTTTGAGATATTAAAGATAAATATATTTCTATAAACCAAATAATATTTTGAGATAAAGATATTTCTAAAAGATAAAGCAAATATTATTTTATGATATTAAAGATAAAAATATTTCTTAAATATTAAGCTAGGGTTTTAGATCTACTATGATTCTATTACTATAAATACTCCTTCATATCTTATTTGTAAAAGACACGAAATACACAAGCAATCACACGGCACATCTACTACTTGTGTTGATTTTCCAAAATCGTTTCAAAGCAAACCTTTGAGCAAAATATTTATTATTTTTAGAGTTTGTTTTTCAAAAGAGTTGTACATCAATTATTATCAATCGCTTGAGTGAAATACGTTATTGGATAATAGTACATCATTATAAGCTTACAATTCTTTAACAGGAATTTGTGTGAGTTATATTGTACTTTCTTATTAGCTTAAGATAGTATAGAGTATTTAGCGATACTCACCTTGGGTTATAATCATAGTGTTGATTATACGAGTGGGTTGATAATTTTTATAATCCGTAGAAAGGTACTAAGAACTATTAATCGAGAATAGTGGACGTAGGTTTCAACGTGTGAAACTGAACCACTTCAAAAATCCGTGTGCCTCTCTTTACTCTCTTTACCTTTCGTTATTTCGTTACTTGTGCTTACTTTGATTAATTAATTAGTTGATTTTAATCCATAAGATCAAATAATTAATTACATATCATATAAATCGAAAAAGTGGGGCTAGTTTTTAATACTCAATTCACCCCCCCTCTTTCGTATTCGATCAATAGACTCTACAAAGAGTCTAAGGGCTAGAGAGGGTAAGGAACCCATCAAATATTGGTCTAAGTTGAAGAAGAAAATGTTGGATAAATTTGTTGCTAAGGATTATACTCAGGACTTATTCATCAAGCTGTCTAAACTGAAACAAAATGAAAAGTCTTTTGAGTCATACCTAAGAGAATTTGAGCAGCTTAACCTTCAATGTGACATTATTGAGAAGCCTGAACAAATGATTGCTAGATTCTTAGAAGGTCTAAACCTATGCATTGCTAACAACGTTAGAATGCATCCTCTATGGTCCTTTGAAGATGTGGTTAACCTGTCCCTTAGGGTTGAGAAAATGGGGAAAGAAATAACCAAACCTTTCACCAAACCTGCTGTGACTAAACCTTATACTGGGGTTAGAATTGGGGAGGGTCCTAGGACCCCTGTAACTATTAATAGGAACCCCTTGGACAAGGGTAAGGCCCCTGTGGGACAACAACCTACCCTCACTTCTTCAGAAGAGAAAAGAAAATGCTAGCAGTGTCAAGGAACATGAACACTAAGTCATAAAGCTTGCTGAGGTGTATAGGGGACTGACTAAAGCTTATCATAGTTTTTGAAGTCAGAAAGCCAAGGTGGATTGGATTAAAGAGGGAGATGATAACACTAAGTATTTCCATTGTCAAATCAAAGCTAAGCACATTCACAACAAGGTCCTTCAGATTAAAGACAATCAAGGCATTTGGCATCATCAACAAGGGGATATTGAGAATGCTTTTCTGGAATATTACATTGATCTGCTGGGTAGTAGCAAAAGCACAACAGAGGTTCACATCCCAACAGTAAGAAAGGGGCCCATCATTACTGATCAACATAGAAATATTCTTAATAGGAATGTAACTCAGGAGGAAATCAAGAAGAGTGTTTTTTCTATTCCTGCTATAAAATTACCAAGTCCTGATGGGTTTTCTATTCAATTCTATTAGGACTCATGGGATATAGTAGGAAAGGATATCATTACTGCTGTGCTTGACTTCTTTAATACTGGGAAGATGCTCAAACAAGTAAATACTACCACCATTACTTTGATCCCTAAGGTGAGTAACCCAACTAGTGTGCTTGAGTTTCGACCTATTGCCTGTTGCAACATACTTTATAAAAGTATTTCCAAGATTCTTTGCTATAGACTGAGGGAAATTCTTCCTGACATTATTAGTGGTAATCAAGGTGCTTTTGTGAAGGAGAGGAATATTGTGGAGAATGTGTTTATTTGTCAAGATCTTGTTAGACTTTACACTAGGAAAGTTGTTTCTCCTAGATGTTTAGTGAAGATTGACCTGAAGAAGTCATATAACTCAGTGGAGTGGGGGTTCATTTATCAAATTCTTATTGCTTTTAAATTCCCTATCAAGTTCATTGATTTGGTAATGGTTTGTATCACTACTCCTTCCTACTCTCTTAATGTTAATGGAAATACCTTTGGTTTTTTTCAAGGCAAGAGAGGGCTTCGGCAGGAAGACCCTCTATCCCCTCTAATATTCACTCTTTGCATGGAGTACTTGTCTCAAATTCTACAGGTTGCTGCTAGTCAAAATGACTTTAGATTTCAGCCTTTATGTGGGCAAATGAGACTTAATCATTTACTGTTTGCGGATGATCTTTTGATGTTTTATAAGGGCATTGAGGCAGCCATAATGTGGATGTTAAGGGGCTTTGCTACTTTCTCTGCAGCATCAGGATTATGTCTGAATAAAAGTAAAACTAATATATATATTTTAATGGACTAACGTCTGCAATCAGAGATAATATTCTGCAAATATTAGGCTTCACCATGGGAGCCCTTCCTTTCAAGTACTTGGGAGTTCCTATTTCCTCTAAGAAACTCACTAAGAATGAAGGTATGAAACTTACGGAGAGAATTGTAGCTCGAATTAGATCATGGGGTGCTAGGAATCTGTCTTATGCAGGAAGGCTAACCCTTGGCAATGCTGTTCTGACTTCCCTTCACTCCTATTGGGCTTCTATTTTCTTAATTCCTAATGGAATAATGAACAAGATTGATTCTATTTGTAGAAATTACCTTTGGGGGGGTAAAGACATGTACTAGAAAGCTCCAACTGTGAATTGGGATAGGTGTTGCAGACCAAAAGAGGAAGGGGGTTTGGGAATCAGAAACTCTAAGAACTGGAACAATGCATCTCTAGGGAAATACACTTGGTGGATAGTTAGCAAGAAAGACAATCTCTGGGTGAAGTGGGTACATCATGTATATATAAAAGACACTGACTGGAAGGACTATGATGCACCTACTAATAGCAGTTGGTCTTGGAGGAAATTGGTTCAGGTAAAAGACAGATTTAAAAGGGGGTATGTAGATAACTTGTGGTTGAACCAACCTCAGGAGTATACATTGGACATGGGATATTAATGGATCAGGAATGTTGATCCTAAAGTATCCTGGAGATACATTTGCTGGAACAATCTGAATGTGCCTAGATGTAGCTTCATTTTCTGGGCTAGTCAATTACAGAAATTATTGACATGTGACAGAATATTGAAGATGGGGTTTGGGAATAATGCAATGTGTTATTTGTGTGCAAGGTATGATGAGACACATGCTCATCTTTTCTATACCTGTGAATTCAGTCAGAGATGTATCAAATTGTTGAAGGGGAGACTTCATACTAACTTCAATGCCTAGAATCTGGTCCATTGGTTTGCTTGTGGCAGAGGTTATAGCAGATTACGAAGGAACCTGGTGTGTTTGTGTATGATAGGGATTACCTATGGGATTTGGATAACCAGGAACCAAGCGAGAATACACAGCTATATGAGCAGACCTGAGAGCATTGTTCAGCAAGCTATAATGGAGGTGCGAACACGACTGGAAAGACATAATGGGAGTACATTCAAGGCAATGGATCAGAGATGGCTCCAGACTTTGTAGTTTCTCTAGTTTTTTCTGATTCTTGTACTTGATGATTTGAAGTAATGACAGTATGGTATGGAAAAAACTGTGATGTAATGGCTCTTATTGATTAATATATTCTTACCTTTCACAAAAAAAACAAGTTTAGCACCCCGGTGAGCCGAGCCTACTTCCTTGCGAGATTGGGATTCATGGGTTCTATCATTTGGTAAGGCTTGATCTCAATTTATTTATTATGAGAGGTCATGTCAATTTATTATCTATCTTGTTTAAGTGAACTAAATCGATGAATTAACGATAATGTTAATTGACACGGTCGAAGACTCGATAAAATATGCATGTCATGTTATGGCGATTTGACAATGCATGCAAACATATTAAATAAAATGCAAGCATAAAAGTAAAACTCCTAGTATGGCCTTTCCTAGAATAGAAAATCATATAATCTATTACAAATTCAGAAACCAACTCATTTGCTCCCTTGAACTTTATAATCACACCTCCCAAGGTCACCGTCTCTCTCGCAACTCCTTTCCGAATGGCACCGTCTTTGGGAAACTCCGGTATTACAAATAATTACAAAATATATAATAAAATTACAATAATTTCCTATTATACATTTGTAAAATAAAATAATACAATAAAAGTGATACGAGATCATAATAAATTTCAACCGAATCAATATTCCCTTACATTCCGGGCAATATCGATTAAAACTAAGGCCATACAAGAAAAATTACATAATTCAAAATTACATAAATAAAATATGACATTCATAAATAAAAATGCAGCATTATAATATGTATAAAACACGCTCATATTAAATGCCAAATCGCCCTATATTACGGTTTATATCGTATATAACCCGGTTTAATGGAAATGCGTGATAATAACTTCTTAAAATCACCAAACAATACTTAAATCATATTTAAGTCCAAGTTAATTATCCCAAATGTTTTAGGACTCAAAAATTAGTCATCACTCAATTGTTTGACAATAATTCAACTTGTTGTTATATAATTGCTCAAAATTAGACTTTTAAAATCATATTTTAATCAAATAAATCCAAATTTAATTACACTAATTTCAAAATAGGAATTTTAAATTTTTGTACATTCTGGAACATTTCCATGACAATCAAAATGTCAAAAATCATGGTTAAAAATTTCGAATCGGTATTGATAAAAATCGGTTGCGCTTTATCGGTTTTATCAAATAAAATTCATAAAGCATGTGAAAATAAATCAAATTAAATTCTCAACTTTAGATATGAAATGTGGAACATTTATGCAACCAGGAAAAATTTTCTCATGACTAGAAATTTATTTTAGCTATATTTGCTAAATAAGTCACTATTTATGCCATTTTTACATTAAAAATTCATAAATCATGCTAGACAAATTACATAAGTCTGAAAGTTTCCATTATGACAAAAAAATATGCATGTGACAACATATTAAAATTTCATGTTGAGATTCAAAGAGGAAGTATTTTTAACCATTTGACCTTTATTTATATCATTTTACCATATAAAAATCATAAATCATGAGAAATAAGTCCAGTTCATACGAAACTTTACATACATTAAGTAAAAGGCATGTGTGATATTTTGTAAAACGTTCACGGTCAGAAGATAAATCTTACTATTTTAAGCATTTAAAACATCATTTTACTCATTAAAATATAATAAAAATACTAAAAATCATATTTGAGCAATATAAATTTCCATAAATCATCAAAATGACCTAAAATTATATGAGGACCAGAATATATTGACATGCAAATGACTTTTTTATTTTATCTCATAAAACACAAATTACTAGTTTTCTTTAAGTTACATTTACTCGAAAAAATTATAAACCGATTATGCATGAAACAACCAAAGCTCTTGATACCGTTTGTAAGTTTCTTAAACTCAATAGTAGACATTTCTAATATCATATAATAAATAGTTTACTCTTAAAATATAAGGAACTTATGCATGCATAACTAAAATACAAAGAAGGAAGAACAAACTGTTCCTTACATTGATTTGAACGGATTTTGGGCACAAAATAGGACTCCTTCCTACGTTGTTCTTGAGCTTACAATATTAGGGATGAACCTCCAAGTTCTTAGTATCATAACACTCCTATTAGTAGCACCAAGACAACCCTTAATATCTTAAATATTACTACTCTAGAATAATATTCAAGACTCACTTAATAAGAACTAATAGATATATTACTACCCTTAGTAATGATATTATTAGTGTAAGAACACAAGAAGAATTTCTTTGATTTCTTTTAGTGAGAGATGGAGATTGTAGAGAGATAAGTCTACAATTCAAAAATAAGATCAAGTAAGTAGAATAAGAGGAAAACTAGTCCTGTTATTCATGCAAGCGAACAGGCCACCACAAGGCATGGGGTAGGGTGAGCATGCCTCACATTTGTCTTCACAATGCAATAGAGTAGAGTCTAGGTTTTAGGTAATAATCATATTGTTTCTATTCTTAATAAGAACAACACTCAATCACCTAAAACCTACACTACATCCACCACAACCGGTTTTTCCAACATAAAATGGGTGTCCATTTTATTTTTGTAATTTGTCATTTGTCACACATGTGACATGTGACATGTAACATGTAGTTTAGCTTATAAAAGTGCATTTAACTAATTTAAATACAATTTCATAACAAGTAAATTAGACTTAACATGTTAAGTCATATTTTATAATTACATTTAAATAAAATGGGTTATCTCATATTTGGTTAATATAATCTACAACAATTTGTAATTATAATCAACCAATTTTGCTTATCTAAAATGTTTCATAAACATAATGCATTCTTAGTAATATAACAATTAAATTACTAAAAAGAATCTTATTTAATCATATTACAATAAGATATAATTCTCACTAATATAAACTGAGTTCAATTTAAGGGATTAATTAATCTGTATCAATATACAATTAATTAATATACATGATTAGGGGATTGTCCTTTAGGTGTGACCTCAAGGGATCAACTGATCACCACCGTCATACGACAGTAACGTCAAATTCAATTGAGCCAATCGTTACCGATTTATGTTGACCAGTTGACTATAATATTCATCATCTCTTTGTATTCTTTACTATTTAGATTTAAATATGTTATCGCACTATTGTTGAGTACACTTACTCCAACACTGGTTGTCCCACAATGGGTGGAATGTTATAATGTATGCTAGGATCAGGAATGTCTGCAGGAAGCAGCCTAGTTTCTACGGCAACAATTTGGCCTTCAATGGCATTGAGGCGAGCATAAGCTTGGTCTTGACTTGTTTGGAGACGGATGAGCGCAAGTAGGACTAGATCATTACCATTCGTGTTTTTCTCGGGTTGATGAACACTTGCTTGACTAGTTCCCGGCATCTTGGAAACTGAGGTAAGAGACCGAAGACGGATCAAAGCACGATCGACCATTCTAGCACACTTACTCAAAAGGTCTGGACTTGTGAAGCGAGAGTGTGCCACTATGTTTAAGTGAGTTTTGAAAATGACTAGTTTTGAAATGTTTTTCCTAGACAACCGTAGTTTGGTTGTAGAAGTGATGACTCGAAGTAGAGAAAAGACAATTTTGACTTGACACTTGGATTGAGTTTTTACTCATTTTGCGCTACTTTAGGCCACCTTTTAAAATGCTTTGCAGTTTTAAAAAGTGTGTTGTTTTTGAAAAGTTCTTCATGGTTTTATTTACAAAATGGTGATCATGTATAAATTATACACATTTATACAGGCATTACAACGGTATGTTGAGTGCTATTAAAAGGTGTTCATAAGGGGTTTTCTTTAAAATGGGTCGATCATCACACAGTTATGAATGTAGCAAGAAGTGGTAATGGCTTCAGCCCAAAAGTTGCGAGGAAGACCACTACACAAGAGCATTGTTCGAGCCATATCCTCTAGGGTTCTATTCATACGTTCAACGACACCATTTTGTTGTGGGGTTCGTGGTGAAGAAAATTTGTGTCCTACACCATTAACCCTACAATATTTTATAAAAGCTTGATTATCAAATTCGGTGCCATGATCCGTATGAATTGAAACAAGATCAGACTTATATTTGTTTTGAACGAGTTTCATAAGACAATCGAACTCGTCGAAAGTCTCATTTTTAGAGTGCAAGAATATAGGCCAAACATACATTGAGTAGTCATCAACTAGAACAAAGACATACCTGCATCCTCCTCTAATTCTTACCTTTCTTGGACCACAAAGATCCATATGCACAAGTTCTAAGGCATGTTTCGTGCTTACTACTCTTTTAGGTTTGAAAGATGACCTCACATGCTTGCATCTCCGTCAAAAGGTTTCAGTGAGAGTGATATGGGTAAAGTCGTGTCACCTTAATCAAAGTAATCCTAATTCACTACTAACTAATAGTCAGCGGTAAGTAAGGTATCGAATCCACAGGGAGGCGGTAGTATTCTAATCTATTAAACTAGGTTCGTCTTCTATAGTAACAATTTCGTGGGTTTTGATTTGTGGTCTAAACTAATAGTAAACAATAACAATAAAAGGCTTAAATCAATAAGATTAAAATTCTAGCGTCTCAGGTTCACTACGATTATTATTCAGGGGTAAGGGTGTAATCAACTATCATGCAATAAAGTTATCTAAGGTCACAAGATCGGTCGATTCAATTATGCCCTTTAGATCTACAATCTAACATGCGATCGCTATCATTAAACGACTTCTATTCAATTATCGTAGCCTATCTTAGCCTTAACCCGGTCGGTGTCAATCCTAATTTGCGAGACTAGTTAATTAATCCTGGCCAGTAGTTAAACAACTTGAAATAAAACAATAATCAAACGATAACCATGCTATTGCAATTCAAATAATTAATCTATCCCTTCTAACAATCCTAGATCCCCTTTCAACCCTACATAAGAATTTAGCTACTCATAACGATATTAATAACAACTATAATAAATAAAATAAACATGATTAACAATAACGAAAGGATTGACAAAGAATAATTAAAGAACTAGAAAGTAACTAGTTGAATAACAAAGGAACATTAAAGAGTACCGATTAGAAGCTTGAACTAAAAATAATAGTCTTGGTGAATTGATCCCGTAGCAGAGCAAATAAACTTGAGATTCTAATATTAAAGCATGTCTAATTATGAAAGACGAGTTTTCCTTTTATAATAATCTAATTAACTAGGTTAAACTAATTTAGGAAATCCGAAAGCTCTCAAACACTGGGTTGTTCGATCGAGCATCCTTCAGCCCGACTCGATCGAGCAGAGTGATATTGCTCGATCGAGCATCCTTCAGATGGCATGTTTCTTCGTTTTTCTTCATTTCTTCTCCACCGCTCTTGATTCTCGTGCCTAAACTTCTACGATCTAACTCCGCTATGCTCCATACTAACTCAAAAAGCTCCAAATGCATCCAATCTGCATTAAAACATAATAGAAGCGGCATAATCGATATTCTAGCTAAAATAGCATAGAAACAAGTAAGGAAACGCAATAAATCGAGTCTTATGTATCTAAGGGAAGCATAAAATATGTAAATAAATAGCGATCATCAAACTCCCCCAAACCAATCCTTTGCTTGTCCCTAAGCAAAGCACTTACCACTATACTACAACGACAAACATACAAATGGTGAATGAAAAACTCAAAGCTAATGTTAATGCACATACAAATCCCAAGCTATCCATATCTATAACAAAGTAATGACCAAGTTCTACCAATAAAACAAATTTAAAGGCACGAGAAAGTAGAAAACGCAGCTCATGTTCCAAGATTTTACATGATACCGTAGTATAGACAAAAACCAAATACCTTTGAATTTTGCAAGGCTCAATTTGCCGGATTCCAGTGGATTCACTCATGCACTCATAATTTTACGTAAGGGTGAGTTTTCTAAAGATAGAAAGAAATAGAAACACTCACACAACTTATGAAACATGCATGCATTCTAATGTGATAGTAATTTCCCCAACTAATACGCATTCGCTATAAAACAAAAGTACATGAATCAAGACAATAAGGGAGGCTAATGGGCGAAGGTAGAGAAGTGGATTGTGCTAAGACCGGTAGTCGCAGCGACACTTGCCAAAGCAATTCTACAAGACTAGCACAAACCAACACCCGACTAGAGAAATCATCATAAACTTTGACAACACAAGAGAGATATCGATATTGCTCTCTAAAAAATGCATTAGACTCTAGTAAATTCCCTTTCATTATCCCTTGAACAATTTAATGAAGCAACATATATTTATTTTTTATGTTCTCTTTTTTCTTTCTTTTCTTTTCTGTTTTTTTTTTCTTCTTTCTTTTGCTTCATAACATTTCTCAACAAAGGGAATAAATGACACAATTGCCAACATACTTGCTACACCCATTTGATATTCTTTTTATTTTTTGAAATCCCGACCCAACCATAGTAGACAAGTAGACAAGAAAAAGCATGCAACTGCGACTGTCCCGATAAAGTAGGCAAATTCTAGGAATGTAGCTATTAGATGGGTTATAAAACAGGCTACAAAAGGCTCAAATGGGCTAAACATAAAGAACTCAATAATAAGGGTATAAAATCAAGTCTTTTTGGCTATGTGAGGCTTATTTGAACAAAAAGAACCGCCTTTCCTCATGTACTTTATCAAAAGAACGCGTATAGTATCAAGAAACTAATGTCACATTTATGCAGTTTGATGTTACATATTCCACAAGGAGTACCACACTCAAGCCTAAAGACAATGAGACCAGTTTATTAATGTTCCTGGCCTAGGAAGCTCTATAGACCTCAGAATTTTAAGTGGTTTACCAACTAAAATTGGCCAAATCTAATTAGCAAAAGGTATGTCAAAAACGGTCAAGACTTGTTCTATGAGCTTTGTTTTCAAAAGAAGTAAGTCAAAACAATGTACATGGACAACTTATTTGGGATTCAAATGCAGAAACAATGCAAGTTATCATCATTGTTATTCAATTTCACCAAGACTCGACCTAATAAAATAAAAACATATGTTTGGATTTTGTAAAGTTTTCAATTTTTATGGTTTTTTTTCTTTCACACAACGGAAATAAACACACAACATAAATAAAGACTCTCCCCCAAACCTAAATGTCACAGTGTCCTCAGTGTGACGCTAAGAGCACAGCAATCACACAACAACCAACAACAGCAACCTAAAGAACACAACTAACAAAGGGAAAGGGGAAGTAACTAAAAGAAAATACAATAAAAGAAAGTACAAGGATAAATAATACCATCTGTATCGACATAGCTTCCCCCAAACCAGCTGCAAAATGGGGGCGTAGTGACCAGCTGTCACTACTGCTCATCAGTTAGGTTCAAGTTCAGGTTTTGTTACCTCGGTAACCTCAGGGGGTTTACCTAAGCTATACACCTTTCGTAACTTGCATTCCTCTCCTGTCAGCAGGTTTTCCATCTCAACTACTTCCTTACTCCGTGAGCTTCGAGCTTCAGCAGTGCTGGAAATTAAGGCGATCTTCAGAGGATCCCTATTCAAACACAAAGAGAGACAGTCATCAACAGTCAAATTCGTAATATCGACCCTATGACATGTCTCTTCTAGCATGGGGTGTTTCATTGCATTATCTAAGCTGAAAGTAATAGTGTCATCCCCCACTATTAGTGTAAGTCTCCCATTCTTAACATCTATAACCGCCCCCGCAGTATGGAGGAATGGTCGTCCTAAGTTGATAGGAATTTGGGTGTCTTCAGCCATATCTAATACGACGAAGTCAACTGGTATGAAAAATTTCCGTACTCTTACCGGTACGTCTTCTAAAATTCCCAAAGGGTGTTTAATAGAACGGTCGACCATTTTTAAGGTCATGGTTGTAACATTAAGTTGACCCATATTTAGCTTTTTACATATAGAAAATGGCATTACACTAACACTAGCTCCTAAATCACAAAAGGCTTTATCAATAGCTAAACATCCTATATTTTAAGGAATAGAAAAACTCCCTGGATCCTTTAGCTTAGGTGGTGATCGGGATAGTAACATAGCACTGCATTCCTTAGTAAATGCAACCGTCTCCACTTCATTAAAAGGACCGCTTCCTTGTCAATATGTCCTTCAGAAATTTTCTGTAAGCCGGCACTTGAGTGATCAACTCAGTAAACGGTACACTCACTTGCAAATTCTTGACTACTTTCGTAAACCTTCCAAACTGTTTATCGAGCTTGAATTTATGTTGGCGGTGAGGAAAAGGAAGCGTAATTGTGATTGGCTCGGCTTCTTTTGCGTTTGTATGTGAAGTAGAGGACTTGTCAGTCTGATTAGGGGTTGCTCGATCGAACAAAGGAGCTGCTCGATCGAGTTTGTCAAAACAGGAACTTTCATAAACTCCTCAAGCAGAATTTTTGGATTTTTCAAAGGTTGCTCGATCGAGCAATGGGATGGCTCGATCGAGCATCCTCTATTTCAGACACTTTTTCGTTGTTTTCCGAATTTTGACGAGGAACTTCCAAACTTTCATCGTTCTCACCCTCATTCATTTCTAGATTTCCCAACGCTCTCGGATGCATGTCACTAATATCGTTGATGGGAATCGTCGGGCCTTTGTAATGGGTCCCACTCCTCAAAGTAATATCATTGACTTGTTCATGTGGAGGGTGTCCTTGAGGGGGAAGATTGCCCGGTTGTTTGTGTAGATTTTGAATTGCCAATTGGACAATTTGAGTATCTAATATCTTGTTATGTGCGAGCAATTGAAATATCTGAGCATCTTTCTTTTGTTGTATCATGAGACTTTGCTGCAACATGGCTTTCAATTCCGCCATATCATTGCTTGGAGGTGGTGGAGGTGGAGCTTGTTGAAAGTTTTGGCCTCCTTGATTTGGACGGTTATAATTGCCTTGAGAATTGCGATTTTGAGGAATCACATAAGAGGAACCTTGTTGCTGAGGTGGCGGCGGGATAGAATTAAGAACATTCTGACTTCGGTTGGAGAAATTTGGATGCTCTCTCGTCCTTTCATTATAAAAGTTAGAGTACAGTGTACCTTGTTTAAAGGATTGAAAAGCTAGTACTTGTTCAACCGTACTCATACACTCTACCGCATTATGCCCCATTGTACCACATCTTTCACAGGTTGGCTCTTGTTGAACCATGGCATTGACCGTTTGTTTATTTTCCAAATATTTTGAAGTTTGTAATTCGGCAATTTTAGCAGTTAATGCCTCCAACTGAGCTGCAACGGCAGTATCCGAACTTCCGCGCCTCGCATTACCCCTGGGATTGCCATACTCCGCAGTGTGAGTAGCTATCTCATCAATCAACTTCCAAGCATTAGCATCGGTAGTGTTATTTTGAAATCTTCCATTGGCAGCAGAATCCAGCAATGCTCTCTGATCATCATATAACCCGTTGTAAAACTGGTTGCATAGGAACCAAGTATCAAAAACATGATGTGGAACGGATTTGACAAGCTTCTTGAAGCAAAGCCATGCCTCATTAAAGTTCTTAGGGGGAATTTGTTTGAAGCTTGTAATTTGACTTCGGATGGTGTTGGTTTTCTGTGGCGGGAGGTATCTTTTGTAGAATGCAAGAGCCAGAGAATTCCAATCAGTGATGTCAAGTGCATCCACATATAACTCACCCAACCAATCTTCTGCACCGTCTCATAGTGAAAAGGGGAATAACACCAACTTGATTTGATCTTGCGTTACCCCACCCGTTAAAGGAATAGAGAGCAACAATAGTTAGTGAATTTTTCCATATGCTTCGCAGGATCCTCAGTGGGGCTTCCTCCAAACATGTTTAGCTCCACCAAAGAGATATAAGATGGACGAATCTCAAAGGTTCCATTACCCGTAGTAGGGAGTTTGAATCTCTTGGGAATAGATGCAACGGTAGGCTCTGAATGGCTGGCTGAAGTAGGCATGGTTGTAGTGGCAGCATAAATATGTGTATCCTCTTCTAAGGATGGGTTTTCTGCAACAAATTTGGTGTAAACTGTGTCAAGCGTACTCAAGTCTTCCGCTTCTTGAATTTCCTTCCAAAAGTTTCGTCTAGCTCGGAGAGTCCTCTCTGGTTCGTAATCGTAGGGTACGAGATCGGACCTAGAACACCTGGGCATAAATGAACACTAAAGAAAAGGATAAGAACGGTCTCAAGGAACTTAGGTTCCCTGAGACGAAGAAAAAGACAAACTAAGAAGAAACAATTTGTTAAACTAGGTTCGTCTTCTATAGTAACAATTTCGTGGGTTTTGATTTGTGTTCTAAACTAATAGTAAACAATAACAATAAGAGACTTAAATCAATAAGATTAAAAGTCTAGCGTCTCAGGTTCACTACAATTATTATTAAGGGGTAAGGGTGTAATCAACTATCATGCAATAAAGTTATCTAAGGTCACAAGATCGGTCGATTCAATTATGCCCTTTAGATCTACAATCTAACATGCGATCGCTATCATTAAACGAGTTCTATTCAGTTATCGTAGCCTATCTTATTCTTAACCCGGTCGGTGTCAATCCTAATTTGCAAGACTAGTTAATTAATCCTGGCCAGTAATTAAAGAACTAGAATTAAAACAATAATCAAACGATAACCATGCTATTGTAATTCAATTAATTTGTCTATCCCTTCTAACAATCCTAGATCCTCTTTCAACCCTATATAAGAATTTAGCTACTCATAACGATATTAATAACAACTATAATAAACAAAATAAACATGATTAACAATAACGAAAGGATTGACAAAGAATAATTAAAGAACTAGAAAGTAACTAATTGAATAACAAAGGAACATTAAAGAGTACCGATTACAAGCTTGAACTAAAAATAATAGTCTTCATGAATTAATCCAGTAGCAAAGCAAACAATCTTGAGTTTCTAATATTAAAGCATGTCTAATTATGAAACACTAGTTTTCCTTTTATAATAATCTAATTAACTAGGTTAAACTAATTTAGGAAATCCGAGAGCTGTCAAACATTGGGTTGCTTGATCGAGCTGTCAAACAATCTTCAGATGGCATGTTTCTTTGTTTTTCTTCATTTCTTCTCCACCCCTCTCGATTCCCGTGCCTAACCTTCTACGATCTAACTCCGCTATGCTCCATACTAACTCTAAAAGCTCCAAATGCATCCAATCTGCATTAAAACATAATAGAAGCGGCAGAATCGATATTCTAGCTAAAATAGCATAGAAACAAGTAAGGAAAGACAATAAATCGAGTCTTATGTATCTAAGGGAAGCATAAAATATGTAAATAAATAGCGATCATCAGAAAGAAACAGATCTTTATTTCCAGTCGTGTGCCTTGACAAATCACTATCAAGGTACCAAAGGTTGTTTTCTTTCACAATCACCTACAAAAAATTCAGATGCAACTTTTAGGTACCCAACCAAGGTTGGGTCCTTTATTGTTAGTTACTCTATAAATTAAATCTTTTCTAATCAAAACTTGTCTTACAATTCTTTGCTTAATTTTAGGTTTAGGAAGTGATTTAGGTCTTTGATGTTGTATGGGTTCTTTGGCGTGTTACCGATGAGTTTGTTGTTTTTTCTTAGGCAAATTTTGGTTTTTTTTTTTATATAATCAAAACTCATATCGTAGAACCAACGATGTTCATTTTTCCTTACTTCTTCTAGATGTGGTTCAGGGTTTGGACACATGTCTTCTTCTTCTTGTGTGTTAAAGGCTTTGACAAAGTTTATATTTCTTTTTAGGTCATTTGTGTGTTTGTCGCAATTTCCTAGGAGATGACTCGTATGACCACAATAATTGCAAATAAGATACTCAGGTAAATTAACATATTTTCTTTTTCTGAAATCACGTTCAGAAGGAGTGAATTTGCTTTTAGAGTGATCTCTACGGCCATAGCATTTATGACCTAAACCCATCTTCATATTGTTGTCAGATTGTTCGTTTAATAAATTTAAGACGGTTATATTGCCTTCCCATTTGTCATGGACTTTCCTAGCATGTAATAAGAGTTCTTTTAGAGACTTAATTTCTTTTTGACACTCGGAGTGGTTAGCCTCTTGATTTTTGGAAGAACTACTTTCCCTAAGATTGTCACGAAAGTCTTCAAAGCGTTTATTAAGAATCAAAACTATATCTGAGTGTTGTTTCTTAATATCCAATATTTGAGCTTTAGATTCCTTTAATTGCTTGGAGGAAGTGTCAATTTCATTCTTTTGTTCTGAGATAGTAGCATCTTTAGCTTTTATTTCAATTTTTAGAAGTTCATTGACTTTTCTCAACTCTAAGGTTCTAGCTTGATTAGCCATAACCTTGGCCTCAGGGTGTTCAATGTTGAGTTTTAACTCTGAGGTTATAGCTTCATTAACTATAACTTTAGACTCAAGAGCTATTTTCCCAGCATCGTTGGATTCAGAGGTTGTGGCTGAATTAGCTATAACTTTAGAACTCGACTTCCTTGTCTTGGCTTTTAAAAGTTGATTCTCTTTAGCAATATCGAGGATTTGTTCCTTAAGCTCATTTATTTCAAGACTTTGATCATGACATTGATCAAGGGTTTGTTCGAAATAATCTATCATAACATTTCTAGGCAATTTTTTAACTTGCTTTTTAACACGAATAAAGCTTACCTCTTCTTATTCACTTTCTGAGTCAGATTCTCCAATCAAACAGTTTTCAGATCTTGAGCTGTTGTACTCATCATCTGTAACAACCCGAAATATACCCTATTTTTCTAGTGAAAATATTTTACTAACACTTTTCAGTAGAACTTAAGTTTTTAAAATAGGAATTTTTGTTCGGAGTCTTATTTTGAAATTCCGCGTTCGTATTTGGAATTTCTGAGGGATTTCATGAAAAGACCGTTTTTGGTCATCTTTGACTTTTCTTGACTTTTAAACCGTCTTTGACTTTTCCTTGACTTTTTAAAGTCGTCATTGACTTTTTATTTATTTTTAAGTCGTCTTAAACTTTTCTGAACTTTTAAGCCATTTTGACTTTTCCCGACTTTTTAGTCGATTTTGACTTTCGTTGACTTTTCCCGACTCGCTTTACAAGTTTGAAGACCGAAATTTTATTTAAAAAATTATATTTTTTTGATTTATTTTTATTTATATTTATTATGATTTATCATAATTTAATATAATTATTTTGAATTTATTTGGAATTTAAAGAATAACTTTTACGGTTTTTAATCGAACGTCATTTAACTATTCCCGACGCATCGTAATGCGCGCAACAAAATCGAAACTCGACTTTGGCATGATTCACCCGCGCGTGTCATCGCTTTCCACTCACCATTAGATATTTTATTTATTTTGATTAAAATAATCAAAATATCTAGATATTTAATTACTTTATCGATCCGTCAACGGAAATTACGCAAATCGAGCAAAAACAGACCCGATGATCACCTTACCCACACGGCTCACCCTCTCCTCTAAAAGACTTTGATATTTTTATTTCTTTTGATTAATATATCATAATATCTAGATATTATTTCACTTTATCGATCAGTTAACGAAAATTACGCAAAACGATCGAAATCGGATCCGTCTCCTCATCATTTCACACGGCTCATAAGTCCTCTAATAGGACTAGATATTTGTCTTTCTTTAGATTATTAATAACATAATATCTTGATATTTAGTGTAATTAACTTTATCGTTAATTATATTAAATCGTTTACCGTAAAATAATTAGTAAACGCGAGTCAATTACGTAACAACAATTTCAAAACTCGACATCTTTATTTGGCCTATATCTACACGGCTCAACCCACTCTCCACTCACCAACAACTTTTCATTTTACAACAACTCAAATAAAGATCAAAACATCACTTTATTTAATCGTTCTTCGTGTTCTTCGTCGTTCATCAATCGTTCTTCATCGTTCTTGAGCAAAACCTTCATAAAATCTTTGTTTCTTAATTAAATCCATCCTAATTTATATTTCTAGACTCTCCTCTTCGCTCCTCATCTTCCCGTACGGTTTTATTTCAATTCCGTCAAAATCGTTTTCAAGACTTTAATTATGGAAAATCATATTTTAAGTTCTAATAATGTTTCTTGTCATTTCTTATAGGGGAAGATTTTGAAGACGAGTTTGGTGACTCGTATATATTAGGGGAAGATTAGAAGACGGGTTTCTTAGTTTATACTTCTTATTATTTTGGTGCTACTGGATTTTAGCTAAGCTAAGGTAACGATTCCGAGTTACTCGACGATATAATGTCACATAGCCTTAGTTTCTTAGGTTTTAGTTCATATTATGGTTACTAATGATTTTTAGTAGTAACATGTTAAGTAGTAGGATGTATATGTTGTATGGAAATTATAATATGTTAGTGTTCTAGACATGTTAGTATGATTTAATTATAATCATGATTTAATATGCATGATGGTTGAATTGGATGTTAAAAATGGATGTTGTTAATTAAAATGATGTTAGGATTAATTTGGGGTGGTTGTTGTGGTGGCCATTGAAGTGGCCGGTTATTGTGGTGGCTGAACCGGCCGGTTCAGGCTGGTCAGACCGGTCCAGGCCGGTCCAGCCGGTCTGGGTTGGTCATTGGTGGGTCCGGGTTTTGGTCTTTGGGTTGTGTCGATGTTTGATTGTTATGTTGTTGTGTTGACGGGTTTTAATTATGATAAGCATGCGGGAATTAATTATAAACGGTTTTTACTAAAATTGTCAAAACAGCCACTTTAGCCCAAATCAGGCCGTAAGGCCCAAATCAGGCCCATGTGGGTCCGGCCCAACTCAGCCCGTGGGTCCCACTTTGGGACTTGTGACGGTTGTTGAGTTATCGTTATTTTTATCGTGTTTTGTAATATTTAACAAGTGGGAAATATTAATAAGTAAAATATTTATTTAAAAAGGTTTTTCATAAAATTATTATCTCTCACATGTTAGAAATTATAATACGAGACCGTAGGTTAATTTGGTATCCTTTAAGTCAAGCGGGGGTTACGTAAGATTTAATAATTCACATGTTAGAATTTTCAATAAAATAACATGTAATGAATATGATGATTGTATGTTCGAGCCTCGATGGCTAAGACTCTGTTGCTAGCCGGTTTGGCCAAACGGGTTTGGTCAAACTAAGATCTAGTCAGCCCCGATTTGACTGATGACCCGTCGCGGGACTCGGGTCGGGGATTTGTCTTCAAGTAAGGTTGTATTTATTTAATGAATTAGCCTTAGTAGATATGAGGCGATATGATATTTGATTATGATTTATATGCAATTAGTCACTTGATAGGATGTTTTTCCCGTGACTGTTTGATTATATGGTTGGTGTCGTGTTGACTAAGTACCCATAGAGAATTATGAGTATATGGCGTCTTGACCATTCTAATTCTAAATGAGTATCGTGGACCATGACATTGATAGGCCATACTATCTTTAACGAGCATACGGAGTTTACCGCTTGATAGCTTTTGTGTCACGGCCTGGGGGGCTTATCTCCAAGTCGGGGCATGGCTGCCTGATCCGTTTTGGGGACTGGAGCCAGCTTAAGTACTAGCCATCTCTGCTTAGGGGGTCGCCTAGTAGAGTTTCTCATAGACGGTTATGTCATGGGACGGGGAACGGAATAGCTGTTGTCGCTAGGTCTGATCAGTCTAGGACTAGGATGGTTTCCTACCTTGTGGTATAGCCTCGAGTTACAGAAGTCGACTATTGGCCGTGCTAAGAACTTATGCCTGTTTGTAGACGTATTGGTCTTTCATGTATGTATGATTCTATGAGTTCTAGAAGGTGAGATGCAAGCCGGCTAGGATTGATAGAGTTTGGATGACCGGTTGTTAACTGATTCACATGATTACGTGTTGATTAGGGTCGAGGGTATCACGGCCATGTTTCTGAGAGGAACCTCTGAGCTAGCATACCAGCTTCCCTACCTCTTGTTATATTTTATTATCGGATTCACATGATAGCTTTCATCTGATAGGTTATATGTTAGTTAATTGTTTCATAACATGAAAAGCATATCATATATGTTAAAGTTTTGTATTATTCATATACATTGCTTTTATGTTATTCATGTTTCATTAAACTTGACATTTCGTGGCTGGGAGGACTCGGAGTTACTCCCACTGACTGTGGCTTCCGTGTTTATATTTAATGCGGTCGAACAGGTGGTGAATGCCTACATTGGGTACATTGACGAGCTAGCGAGCGAAGTATTACCTTGGACCTATATTCGGTTCTTAGATTGTATATTATTATACACTCTTTCATTTCCGTATTTATACTGGAGATATGTCTCCCGTCTTGTATATTTCTTTTGTAGAATATTATTCCGTATTGTAATGACCCTTTTTATTTATGACACCCTTGGTTATGTATTTAAATTATTTTTTTCTTTCCGCAAATTTGAGGGTGTCACAGAATGACAATGCGACGTCTCCGTGCACTAGAAGGCTCCTCCCGGGCACGACGCTTGGAAGTCGTGACTCTCCGGTTCACCGTACGATCCTCGGGAACCATCACGCTCTTTCCTCGATCTCCAATCTGCATCAGAAAATATAAAACGTTGAAATTAGCGGTAATAATATTCCTAAAACATATTTTCATCCAACAAATTAATTTAATCAACAAATTATAAAAAAATTTCAAATAAACCATGGACGGACTTTTAATCAAAAAATCCAAATCATGGACGATTTTCAAAACCCAATATCCCAACCATGGAAGGATTTCCAATCCGGAAATCCCACCATGGTTGGACGTGGAAACCAAACGTCCAGTCATGGTTGGACGTCCAGTTTCTTCATCCCAACATGGTGGGATTTCCAGGAAAAACATCCCTCATGGTTGGACGTGAAAACCAAACGTCCCAGCCATGGGTGATTTTTTTTCATGTAATAGTCACCATAGTGAGGCAAAATCTCGAAAAAAGAAAAAATTAAAAACGCATACAATGTATGGTAGATTAGAACACAAACAACATGCCAATCGATAACAAATACATATCCAAATTACCAACAAACAACAAATCTATTGCAAAACTACAAGAAATCTAACTTAGTTTAACTATATATTCAAAACTTAAACTACCTAGATCTAATCTTACAAACTTGACACGTTTAACAAATTAACAAAAACAACTACAACTATTGTAAGTATAAAAGGATAACAAATCAAATAAACATAATAATTAACCAAAAAAAATCACTCAATGAGAATAGATCTTAGAATTAAAAAAAAAACGTATCGGAGCTACAGTGGCGGCGGCCGTACTTCACTGGCGGCGTCTGGACCTGCAGTGGCGGCAGGGGCGACGATGGTGTAGTGGCGGACGGTGGGATATGTGGGATTGGGTTTTGGTTGTTTACTTTGAGAGAGAATAAGTGTAGAGAAAGAGAGAAGCTAAGGGCAAGGGCAATGGTAGTCCTTTTTATGTTTAGCATCGTCGATATTTTCTAAAATGTCGTCGATGTTTTACGATCCGGATTAACCTTCCCTCTTTCATTTTTCATCTATTGACAATAACTATCCTCTTTTCTTATTTAGTAAAATTTTATACTTATTTTAATCACCTTAGCCTACAACAATACCTCATGATACACATATTTTATCTTATTTTAATCACCTCACACAATAATAATAATTATTTTAATCATCTCACCCCACAATAATAACACACAATATATTCTCCTCTCCTTCCACCTCACCAAATCATAATACTTTATCTTATTTAATATAACCCTTAACTTTTGTGTCAAACTCAAACAGAAATATTATTATTAATAGGAGGGAGGACAATATTACATTAACATACATGTTTGAAATTCAGATAATCGTACGAGAAAAGTACACAAGTCAAAAAAAGTTGTCAATACTAGTATGAGTGGACTAATTAATGCGTTGGTACATATGAGACTATGAGAGAGCGAACACCGACTATTTAGTGTGTGGTCTAATCCTTAATAAAGCTGAAAACAAAATGCATATATTGGCCGGTTGCTCACCTTTGCTTTGTATCTTTGCTGAGCATATGGGCGGGATCGATTGATACATGTTCACATGTTCAGCTCAGGTAAAACTGAGTACATAGAGTATATTTTGATATTGATACTCTTTTCGTCCCGGTCAATTATTAACGAGGGCTGCGAAACATCGTCGACGTTTTATAAAACATCGTCGACGTTTTTTAAAAAAAAGACCACTACTACCCTTTTCTCTCCTTCCTCTCTCTAACTTTTTCTCTAAAATTCTAAAATCTCATAAACTAATTTAAACAACTTCCACAAAAATTTGAAAGACGGTTTTCATATAACATTAAACGGTAGTCAATGGCGGACAATGAATCATCGGTACGTTATGCAAACCCTTTAACTTAATTTTTGCTTTGTTTCTTTAGTTTTCCATTAACGTAAATTTGAAAGACGGTTTCCATTGCTTTCTTTGTTAGTGTTACGTTACGAGCCTATGACATTTGTTTATTCTTGAACACCCTTTTGAAGTCGATTTATACTTTTTATGCCGAATTCATGAATATTGATATGATTTTTGGACGATTTAGGGTAGGCAACTCTATATTGGACGTTGATATGGGGAATCAACGTCCAATATAGACGTTGATAAATAAAGTTGACGTCCCACCTAGACGTTGATACCCCATATCAACGTCCAAGGTGGACGTTATGAAGGTGGATCAACGTCCAATGTGGACGTTGGTTCCCATCCTCAACGTCCAATATAGACGTTATAATCTATGTGTAACGTCTGTCCTAGACGTTGACACCCCATATCAACGTCTAGGTTAGACGTTATGTATAGGGTTCAACGTCTACAGTGGACGTTGAACTAGTGGTGCAACGTTTTTTTGAAGTTTACTTGCGTATTTTCGTGTTTTCGTGTAATTTCTCGTGTTTTCGCACGGTTTATTTAAGTTTTAATGTAATTTCGCTTGTAAACAGGGTTCATTTGAGGAATTTGTCGATACCGGGTTCGATTTCAACCCTTTATTTGTGACGGATATAGGATTTGATACTCGTGACGAAGCGTTTGATTGGGCCCAAAAGATAACGTTTGCTAATGGGTTTGCATTGGTGAAAGCAACTAATGGAGCGAAAAACCGTAGCGAACCCGACTTGTTATATTCATATTTGCGTTGTTCTAGGTACGGGAGGCCACCGGGAGAGTATGATCCCGATAATCCTAGGAAACAATCCGGTTCACCTAAATGTGATTGCAAATTTCGTATTCGAGCCGTGCAAAACAAGTTTCTGGGATTCGAGGATAAACCCACGATACTTTGGAACATTGTGGTTGCCGTTGGTTTTGGGAAGCACAACCACAAGTTGGTAAAGTACAAGGATGGACATAGGCATTTTGCGGGTTTAACTGAAGAAGAGAAAGAGTATGTGAAACAACAAATCCGGGCCTCGATTCCCCCGAGAGATATTAAAAACGGTCTTTATCAAAGAACCCCGGAAAAACCGCAACCCTCAAGCACCCAAATATATAGTGAGACAACCAAGCTGAGGCGTGAAATGAGAGGGAATCGAAATCCCGCTCAACAAATGTTGTCCTTAGCTGTAGAAGCAAAATATGTGCATTGGCATGAGAAGAATCCCGAGACATGTGAGTTTTGTCATGTTTTCATGTCTCATCCGGAAGCCGTGAAGCTGTTTCGTACCTATCCACATGTTGTGCTTATTGATTCGACATACAAGACCAATGTGTACAAGATGACACTCGTTGAGCTTGTTGGTGTCACACCATGTGGATCTTCATTCTTGATTGCTTGTGTATTTATTCCTTCTGAGTCGGAAGATGGGTACAAATGGTTATTGAAGAAGTTGGGAATGCTTCTCGAGTTCACCGAAGCATCTATTTCAGCGTTTGTCACTGATCGGGAGTTGGGTTTGATCGCGGCTCTACGGTCCGTCTATCCTCTTACACCTCACTTGTTGTATCGTTGGCACTTGAACCGTGCTGTTGAGAGCAAAGCACAATCGTGGTCAAAGCATGAGTGGCGCACAAAGCAAATCATGTGCAATGAAGAGCATGGTTGGAATGGAGTGATAAATGCTACTACAAAGGATTAGTACGAGTTGCGTTGGGCCGCCTTTTGTAAAAATTGGATGGTAGTGGCGACTTATGTGGCAAAAACATGGGGCCCGTACTCAACAGGGTTCATATTATGCTACACGAACCGGTATTTCCATCTTGGAAACACGGCTACTTCCCGGGTGGAGTCCTCTCATTCTCTTTTGAAGGCTTGGTTGAAAAGTTCTAGCCTAACCCTTGATACTATGTGGTCCCGTATTCATTCTATGCTTGAAGGACACTCCAAAATAAGAAAAGAGCTCGAGAAGTCAAGAAGTAAACCTCGTCATACATCTCATTTGTTTTCTTTGTTGAAAGGAAAGGTGTCCTTAAAAGCCATCGGGATTATGGAAAATGAAACTAAGAGGGGAATTGAGTTAGGGATC